>CM039140.1:898271-917353 GCA_022036555.1 Microstegium vimineum | reverse complement strand
GAGTTGGTTGCTGTAAATCTGAAAGGTTTTACTTTCAACTCCAACCACGGTGTAATGTAAGCTTTGACTATACAATCAGCAGCAGTAAGATCATTCTGAGCCAACGATCAGTATAATCGATATCATTGGTCCTGTTCGCTTATATATTGGGGTCCGTTTGGATGTAGATATTGATGACTCTGGAATTGAATTGGTACCAATACCAAATCAGCTAGTATTGAAAATGGACTGAATACCAAATCTGATGTTTGGATGTAGATAGAATTTTCTAGCTAAATCGAATGACCTATCAAATATCATTTCCTGTTTGGATGTACACCTCGAGGAATTCATTGTCTTCTTCCCCAATCAGTCACAATCCCCACCGCTAGCACTAGCACGACAACCTGGGCACAGACGGAGGTGGCCTCGGCCTCGAGCGCAGTCGCCGGACTGCAGTGGGAGGCGGAGGCGGCCCTGGCCCCGGCCCCGGCCCCGGCTTCGACCGCGCAAGGGGAGGCGGAGGCGGCCCCGGCTGCGACGAACCCGCGCGCAGAGGGTGGGCTGAGGCGGCACCGGCCTCGACTGTGGCAAGCTCGGGCGCGAGCACGGAGGAGTGGGCAGAGGCGGAGTCGGCCCCGGCCTCTGCCGCGACAAGCTCCAGCGTGGAGGCGGCCCCGGCCCTGGCCTCGTCTCGGGCGCTGACCACGGGGAAGAGGAAGGGGAGATTCGTCGCCGGCCATGGGGAAGAAGACGAGGAGATCCGACGCCGGCCATGGATGGGCTCGGGCCGCCGGGAGGAGAGGAGCAGCAGGGCGACAATAGGGAAGAAGGGGAGGTACACTGCCGGCCATGGGGAAGAAGATGGGGAGGTCCGCCGCCGGCCATGGATGGGCTTGCGGCACCGGGAGGAGTGGAGCAGCAGGCCGACCGAGTCGGAGGAGTCTTGAGGATGAGTTAATTCCAACCAATACAGAGGGGGAGAGCTTCGTATTGGAGATGAGAGAGCACATGCTTATTGAATACCGGTTGGCATTGAAGATGAATACCAATTCCCAATTCCAAACCATCCAAACAGCTGTATTCGGAGATATTCAATGCCAATTCTAATTCCAAGCCCTGAATATCTACATCCAAACGGGCTATTGGAGTTCATTGATGAGGAATCCTCAAACCACGTAAGAAGTTGGGGGGGAGGGGTGTTCTAAGTTTGGATGCCCTCAATTTTTTTTATTTTTTTGAGATAGAACTGGAGCTATATATTAATCATCATTAGAGTTACAATCATCATCTATTTTTTGAAGCCCGAGATCGCTTAGGGCACTCCCAATGCAAGAATGTATCATAGAGTCCAAGACCATTTATTAGTACTTATTTATGACATTTTATTGATGTGGCAGTATATTTATTGAAAAGAGATGATGAAAAAATAAGACTCCAAGTTCACAATATTCGAGGTAATAAATAGGTTTAGACTCTATGATAGAGTCTGCATTGTGAGTGCCCTTATACTCTTAGGGTTTATTATCATCTATTTTTTTAAGCCCGAAATCGCTTATATTCTTAGGGTTATTTGGATGTTTACTTATACTGATGAGAATTTAAATTAATTTATATTTTAATTCACTTTAACATATATCAACGTATATGATTTGAGATAATTCTAAACTAGACCTTTGGAAGACCTTAGGGTTTGTTTGAAAGTTTGGAGGGCCTCTACGAGGCCAAGGTGAGTGGTGGCGGTGGCGCGGAGGGAGTGCTGTCCGCCAGATCGTCGCCCTTGCCAGGGCACAAGAACGTGGAGTTTCTCCTTTACTCAGACGACTAAAATTTCAATGGAGGAAAAAAAAACAGTCGCATTCTTATAAACCTAAGTCTACAATGGCAAACTAATTACGAGTCCAAGAAATGCCAGCCACCCAAACAGGGCCTTCCCTAGAACGATTTCTAGCCGGATTGCTCGGCTAATTTACATAAACTCTGATCAGGTGGAACGATTCTCGGTAGATTCCGAGCTAACCGAACTTTCCTTTATTACATAGACCAATCGGGTCCTGTCGTCGTAGGTCAATCAAACGGAAAGTAGCGATATGAGCTCACGGTGTTGATCAGACCATTCCGAAAAATGCACGAATCAACAGATATTATGCAGTGTGCTTTACAAGGTTGTTCATAATCTCAACCTTAGTTTATTACATAGACCACCATGTATTATCATAAGCACGACTAAAAGCGCCCAGAGCAGATAATATGCAGTGTGCTTTACAAGGTTGTTCATATTTATCTATCACGTTTGAAGGTCATCCGTCCTTATTTCTGTGGCTGCATTAAACAGCGAGACGTTATTATTTCTGAAAGCCGACTGCACTGCCAACAAAAAGCATATGCACGTATTCAATCAGAGCTTGCACGGTGACGCACCTGGATGGTGCGCCACGATGAGGTTGTACGCGTCGAGCGTGAGGAAGTCGTGCAGCTCCGGCGCGGTGCACTGCCGGCTGAAGACCCTGCCGGCCTCCTCGTACCGCCCCTTCCGGAACCTCTCGCGCCCGACCTCCGCCTCGACCCTGGCCATCTCCTCCAGCACGACGCGCGCGAGAAGCTCCGGCGTGGCGCGCACCTCCACGCCGCCGGCGTCCAGCGCGGCGCCGTGGTGCAGCCACTGCCAGTTCTGGACGCGGCTGATCTCCGCCGTGGCCGCGTCCTCCATCAGGTTGTAGAGCGGGACGGAGCCGGAGCCGGCCAGCCACGCCGCGAGGTACTGCACGCCCACGCGGACGTTGAGCCGCAGCCCGTCCACGGTGCGCGCGCCCCGCGGCGGCTGGACGAGGTCCTCCGCTCTGACGCCGGCGCCCTCGTGCCCCGCGCCCGCGGCGGCGTCGCCGATGATCTGGTTCGGCCTCCCGCCGAGGTGGCCCTCGAAGACCTCCCGTATCGCCGGGATCAGCCCTGGGTGAGCCGCCCACGTGCCGTCGTGCCCCGCGCGCACCTCCCTCAGCTTGTCCCTGCGCACCAGCTCCAGCGCCGCCTCGTTCGCCGCCGCGTCGTCCTTGATCGGAATCTGAGCCGCCTGCGTGCCATGCCACCATGCGATTGAGTTACGTGACGTCGACGACCGCGTGGACGCCGCCGCCGCGGGGATATATATATATGCATGCACGGTGAGCTTGTTATTAGTTTATTACCATGCCGCCCATGGCGTGGACGCCGCGGCGGTGGCAGGTGTGGATGAGGAGGTGAGAGTAAGAGCGCATGAAGTGCTGGGCCATGCCGACGAGGGCGCGGTCGGGGAGGAGGCGGTCCTGGTGGGCCCGGAACGTCTTGACGTAGCTGAAGATGTAGTCCCAGCGGCCGCAGTTGAGCCCCGCCGAGTGTTCCCTCAGCTCGTGCAGGATCTCGTTCATCTGGAACACCGCCGGCAGCGTCTCCACCAGCACCGTCGCCCGGATGCTCCCCGGCTCGATCCCAGCAGCTTTCTCCGCTCTCTGGAACACCCCGTTCCATATCCTCGCCTCCCTGCAACAGACACACGGCGCACGTGTACGTTATATATATATTCTGCGTGGAATGGAGCGAGCGCACATGTGTGTGTGGTGCACCGTGCACGCACAACGGACCTGGAGTGCTCCATCTTGGGCAGGTAAAAGAAGGGGCCAAAGCCGGCGCCCTGGCCGGCGCGGAAGGCAGCGTGGTTGTGGAAGAAGTAGAGGCCGAAGTCGACGAGGCAGCCGATGGCCGGCTCGCCGTCGACGAGGACGTGCGCCTCGGGGAGGTGCCAGCCGCGGGGGCGGACGAAGAGCTTGGCGGTCCGGTCGTTGAGCTTGTACTCCCGCCCGCGCGCCGCGTCGCGGAAGGTGATGGTGCCAGCCACGGCGTCCCGCAGGTTGACCTGCCCGTGCATCAGGTTCTCCCACGTCGGCGACAGCGCGTCCTCGAAGTCAGCCTGCATGCCACCATCCCAAGCCGTTGTCTCAGGAGCTCAGGAACGACACATCACAGCACACGCGCGCGCGCTTACCATGAAGACCTTGGCGCCGGAGTTGAGCGCGTTGATGACCATCTTCCGGGGCTCGGCGGGGCCGGTGATCTCCACGGTGCGGTCGGCGACGGCCGGCGGCACGGGCGTGCACGTCCAGTCCCCGTCGCGCACGAGCCTCGTGGCCGGGTCGAACCCCGGCAGCTCCCCGGCGTCGTACCGCCGCTGGGCCTCCCGCCGCTGCTCCATGGCGTAGCGGACGGCGCCGCGGAACTCGCGCTGCAGGCCGGCCACGAAGGCCAGCGCGTCGCGGGTGAGGATCGCCGCGAACTCCCGGTCGTACCTCCCGCGGACTTCCACGCCCTCCGGCGCGTCGTAGCATGGCGTCGGCGCGGTGCTTGCGGCCATCGAAAGCGCGCTGGGTGGTGAGCGATGGGAATGGTGGTGGGGAATAGCGTGCACGGGCAGCTCGCCTGTGGAACTTGAAGAAGTGCGCGTGTTTTTTTTTCCTCGGTTCCAGCCAGGGCAGCCGATATATATGGTACGTACCTGGAGGCGAGCAGCGCAGGAGTGCCGAAACGCAGTGTAAAGTTTGCAGCGACATTCTATTTTTCGCGTGGTAACACTGACACTGACAGTGGCGGCGTTCACTCCCATTCCGGCCGGCGGCGCGGCTCGTGCTAGTGACACCGTCCCCAGAGAGAGATCCCCACACCGAACAGCAGGCTGACGTCATGCGTGACAGAGACGGGAGACGGTAGGTATACGGCCGAGTTATTGATTGGCATGGATGGAGCAAGGAAGAGTCCAGTGAAGAGTGACGAGGCGCCCAATTCAATTCGAAACGAAAAAAAAAACAAAGGAAAAGGGGAGCGAAGCATGGCAACCGACGTGGCCTGGTGGTGGTGGTGGTTACGATAAGGAAGGCCCCGGCCGGACTCTCATGCGCGCATCATCGTTCGTATGCGCGGGATAAGCATGCATGGGTGTAGCTTGTCACTCCGGCGCACCGTGAGCAGGAGTGTTGGTTCAACTTGTACCAGCCGCAGTTGGCCGCTTCTGCTCCTGTTCTTATCCGATCCGTCTGCCCCGTATGGCGTCGCTAGAGAGAGCCGTGGCGTCGTGGTGCAAGGGCAAGCCCACGGACCACCGGTCCGAGTTGCTTGCTGCCTATGCCCGCTATGCGGTGTGGCCTGCGAGCTGCGGGAGCGGGCGGGACGAGACGAACCTTGCACGAGTCCTGCTCCTGCCTGCAGCCTGCGCCCGTGAAAACTTTTGTCAGCAGAGTGCGGTGCGGACGGGACGGTCTCGTACTCTCGCGTGGAGAGCCCGCCAGCGGTGACTGTGGCCATGCCCGCGCTGCGGCCTGCCGCCTGCGGGCCCGCGGCAACGCGTAGCACGCGATGACGTTCGACGGTCCGAGGTCCGTTCTGTCGCGAGGTAAACTAACTGGGCCATCTGCTCGGTGGCTCATCGTCTCTTGCCCGCCTGTATCGTGGGCCTTCGTGGGCTTTGCAGATGTTTTGGCCTTCGTGGGCTTTGTACTATATTTTTTCTTGGAAAACTCCACGTTACCTCCTTAACTTTTTGCGAAATTCAGTTTTTTTTTCTGTGAACTCTAAAACCAAATAAACACCTTTATAAACTTTTAAAACAATTCGTTTTTATCTTCCTTACTAGTTATAAACGGTCATCAAAGATGCTTTTGTCTTTTTTTTTATTTTGACTGAATATTTTTAAAAAATATAGTAAATCGTATAAAAGTTCTAAAATAAAAAAATTAATTTATTGAACTCAACATTATTAGATTTATACAATGAACATATAATATGGTATGATTTAGTATAAATTTTTTATTGTAGTTTTAGATCTGTGTTTCTATGTAATTAATTCATAGCTCATGCTTCTATGGTCCAGATGTTTTGATTTTTTTATGATATGCTAATTATTATATGCTTGAATTGCAGTAAAATTTTTCTATATTCATCATTTGCGGTGAACGATTTTACAAGTTTATGGATCTATAAGGATCTGTTTGGGACTGGTCCACAAACTCCACTGTGGAGCAGCTTCAAAAAAACTAGAGTTCGTAGAGTAACTCTTTGGATGCTCTTACAACTCCATTTTTTTTCTAGAGCAGTGTACGTAGAGCTGAAACTGTTTGACAAAAAAATATGAAGCATAGCTGAAAAACGTGGAGCGGAGCAGTCTCAGACATGCCCTAAAAATTCACTTTTCGAAGTTGATGGGTACACTATTATGGACCTCAGGTTGATTTTACTCTTTTTTTTTCCTAAACACGTAGCGCAGGGGGCCTCTTTTAACTGTGACACCGGAAGACCAGACTGTCCCCCCTCATTTCCGTATCGTGTGAGCGCCGCCGCCCTCGCAGAAGCCCCACTAGGGTTTAAAACTTCCCCTCGATCCGCCTCGCCGCCGGCGCCATCTCCCGCCGCCAGACCACCGCGCCTACACCCAGCCGGAGACGAAAATGGTGGGGCTCGGATCGATGGGGGGCTACGGGATCCAATCGATGCTCAAGGAGGGCCACCGCCACCTCTCCGGGCTAGAGGAGGCTGTGCTCAAGAACATCGACGCCTGCCGCGAGCTCTCCGCCATCACGCGCACCTCTCTCGGCCCCAACGGTGAGTCGTGCTCAGCGTGAGGGTTATGTGTTCGGGTAGTGGCTACTGGAGTGATGAAGAGGGATCTGGAGCGAGAAGAGCGTGCTGGGTCTTTGCTCTTTGGTGCCGTAGCGTGAGGCCGCCGGATCGAGCTGTTGGGGGAAGTGGGCAGGGATTGAGGGGGATCTGGAGTCGCCTGGTTGTTGGAGCTTATTGTTGGAGCTTACTGGGATACGGTGACAACTGACAAGGCTGTTGAATGTTTGGGTAGTGTGTGGTGCTTTGTACACTGGCGTGCCGTTTGAAATCACATTTAGCCTTGTAAAATGTTTGGATCACGAGCAATTAGTTTGTCTAGTACTACTAGTATTCTGCACTACTACTAGTCTTCTGCATTATGTAAATCACATCTGACTAAATTTACTTAGATGCTGAAACCTTCCAGTGATCGATTGCTTGATGTTATAGTTCTATTTGTTTTCTTTATGTAGGAATGAACAAGATGGTTATCAATCACTTGGACAAGCTGTTTGTCACAAACGATGCTGCCACCATTGTGAATGAGCTCGAGATTCAGCACCCGGCTGCTAAGATCCTGGTACTGGCCGGCAGGGCTCAGCAGGAGGAGATTGGGGATGGAGCCAATATCACCATATCATTTGCCGGTGAACTGCTTCAGAAGGCTGAGGAGCTCATCAGGATGGGCTTGCATCCGAGTGAGATCATCATTGGCTACACCAAAGCCATAAACAAGGTGACTTGCTGCCCCCCTGACCCCCATAGGCTTTTGTAGCATTGAAAACATACAATCTGATAGCAGGCTCTTTGTGCTTTTGTCTTTGGTATGCAGACGATTGAGATCTTGGAGGATCTTGTTGAGAAAGGCTCAGAGAACATGGACGTGAGAAACAAGGAGGAGGTTGTGTTGAGGATGAGATCCGCTGTCGCAAGCAAACAGTTTGGCCAGGAGGATGTACTGTGCCCTCTTGTGGCTGATGTAAGCTAATCCGTACAAGCTTATAGGGAGCTTTACCTTTTTCCCCCTCGGACGTCATCCTCAACTAATAGTGGGTTTGTTGTATCGTTTTGTAGGCCTGCATTCAAGTTTGCCCCAAAAATCCTGCAAACTTTAATGTCGACAATGTTAGAGTGGCTAAGCTGCTTGGAGGTGGTTTGCACAATTCTTCTGTGGTCCGTGGGATGGTTCTGAAAAATGATGCTGTTGGTAGCATCAAAAGGGTGGAGAAGGCAAAGGTAAGCTCAAAAGGCTACTCTTCATCCACATTGCACACTGGTTATACCTGTGAAAGTTCTATAACTTTTTTTTATTGATTTTGAATTTTTAATGAAATGGGCAATGGATGGAGCTCTAAATATTATTTTCATAAGGTTACGAGTATTTGTTGTTGGAAGGTCAAGGATAATCACTTACTCATGTGTTCATTGTTTGTATATTTTGTTACTGTCAAGTGAATCATGCATGCTTTTGTAGCATTACATCACTCATAAAGCCCTGGCAAACCAATTCCTACATAAAGCGGTTACGGCACAGCACATTTCATTTGCTTGTGTTATGCTCAGTGCTATTGTAATCTTTTCCGTTTTTTTAAAAATCACACTTCATAGAACATGGTGCTAGAAATTCAATATGCACAGGAATCCTAACCAATTTTGGTACAGTACCCATCTTTTTCTGTATGTTTTCTGGCAGTGTTTATTTCTGAATTCTAAAACCAATCAATATTCAGATTGCAGTATTTGCTGGTGGTGTCGATACCTCAGCAACTGAAACAAAGGGAACCGTGTTGATTCATTCTGCTGAGCAGGTATGTTCTTACTAGATTTTTTTTTACTTTTGTTAAATCGTCCCTACTTTTACTATGCTCATGAAGGTTTGAGTGTTGCAAAACTGTTTAGTTGGCTTTGTGGGTTTTATGTTATGTAGATGTGCATCCAACTGTACATTCCTCTTTCATAATCTGTGGATTGATTTCTTATGGATACACTGAATTTAAAAATGGAGCACATGATTTTTCTTTTCTTCTGTAGCGCATTGCAAGCTGCAATCTGCAAATATATGTTGGAATCTATAATACATATGCTTTTGCAGCTAGAAAATTATGCTAAGACCGAGGAAGCTAAGGTGGAAGAGCTTATCAAAGCTGTCGCTGACTCAGGTGCCAAGGTTATTGTCAGTGGAGCTGCAGTTGGTGACATGGCACTACATTTCTGTGAACGTTACAAGTGAGTTTTTTTTGCTTTTCATGTGTTCTGAACTGGATATATTACCTGAATTCTCTGTGCAGTATTGATCTGTTATGTACGTGGGTATATTTGGGGATAACTGGGGATAATTAGGCCTTATGCTTTGCCTAGAGCTTGGCCTTTGCTTTGCCTAGAGCTTGAGAGATGGAGGGAGATTAGATTGTTTCTTCATAATTCATTGCTTTATCCTAATGACAGACCTTGCCTCTCTTTATATAGAGAGGGGACTAACCCTAAACCTAACTTAGCGGCTAAGCTAATGACTCTTGGGCCTCTTGGGCCGCTACTGATGCTTGGGCCTATTGGGCCGGTGACAGCCCGCTGGCTGCCCATGACATGATCTTTGTTGATAATTCATTTTAGACTGGAGTATTATCATATGTTATATTTTCTCCAAAATTGAGGACTGTATGAGTATGGGTGTGTGGCTGTTGACCTTTTTTATAGCAGTTACTTACTGATGTTCTGTTTGCAGACTGATGGTTCTGAAAATCAGCTCGAAGTTTGAACTGAGAAGATTCTGCCGTACTACTGGGTCTATTGCAATTGTAAGTTCTAATTTTTCAGATGTATTTGTTCCTGTGATGTTGTAGCATACTTATTCTGATTTTGGATTTTTGTTTTCTTTTGAAATATAGTTGAAACTTAGCCAACCCAATGTGGACGAACTAGGATATGCAGACTTTGTTTCTGTTGAAGAAATTGGTGGTACTCGAGTATGTTCTCCCCCCTTTGTGCTTTTACAGAAGATCTATCTTTATGCTTCCTCGCCAACATTCATTTTATTTTGTTTTTTATTTATAAGGTCACTGTCGTCAAGAACGAACAAGGTGGAAATTCAGTGGCTACTGTTGTCTTGAGAGGCAGTACTGACAGTATACTAGATGATCTTGAAAGAGCTGTTGATGATGGTGTCAATACGTACAAGGTATATATGTAATGTGTGGTATCTAAATTAGTTGTGACCTAACTCTTTTATTGTATTGTAACATCCATGTCTGTTTAGCTAATCTATCCGAGTTCTCACTGTTTTTGTTTCTGCTAGTCAATGTGCAGGGACAGTAGGATAATTCCTGGTGCTGCTGCAACAGAAATAGAGCTGGCAAAGGGATTGAAGGAGTTCTCATTGAAGGAAACAGGGTAAGTTTGTTTTTACCATAGTAGTTAATAACTTCTCATGTACAGGGTAAGAGTACATCTGCTTCAATATAAACAGTCAATTTATGTTCCCTCATTTGTTGGTTGCTGTTAATAATTCTACAGGTTGGACCAGTATGCCATTGCAAAATTTGCTGAAAGCTTTGAAATGGTTCCAAGAACCCTGGCAGAAAATGCTGGACTTAGTGCAATGGAGATAATATCCTCTCTTTATGCTGAGCATGCTAGTGGCAATGTGAAAGTTGGCATTGACCTGGAGGAAGGGGCCTGCAAGGACATCTCGACCTTAAAAATATGGGACCTCTATGTCACAAAGTAAGTCGATCAGATGTAGTCATCGTGTGTAAGTTGGTTTAAGAATGTTTTTGATCTTTTGTGGTAATCGAACATGTTCTCATTGGATGTGGAAAATGCCACCATTGTTAGTCTACATACACTTCTCCTCTGCATGGGTTTGCACGTCTTGTGTGGCAGTTTAAGCTCTTTATGGTGACCCCTTAGCAGATTTCTCACTTTGCTTATTTTGCTGTACAGGATTTTTGCCCTAAAATACTCTGCCGATGCTGCGTGCACTGTGCTACGGGTTGACCAGGTATGCCTGCTAAGCTTACGTTCTAAATTCTTTTCGATGCTTGATTCATAGTAGCACATGGTTATATTTTAATAAATATGAACTGTTCAGATCATCATGGCCAAGCCGGCAGGAGGTCCAAGAAGAGATGCCCAGCCTGGTGGTGGGATGGACGAGGATTAGTTTTGATTGTGATTGTTTTCTTTGTATCACGTATGTGAGGTTTCAGAGCAGAGAACATCCTATATTATCTAGGGCTTTGGTTCTGTAGAAGGTTTTGGGTGCCTGAAGTTCACGTTTGGAAGGGTTGCACAGCCTTGCTGATATCACATGGGGAATTTGCATCCTGGTGTACTGCAGTGCCGATGTATGAAATGATTCAATCTAGGGTTCGTTCCTTCAGTTCGTCAGACCAACTGAGCTCATGTAAGAGTGCTACTTAGTTCTAGCTGAAACAGTGAAAAGTTGTCTCAATGGATATTGTTTTGGGCAACGTTGAATGCAGTCCTTTGCTCCCAAGGTGAGCTTAATTGTATGTGTGGCTATACAGATTGGCAAATGGAATGAGTCTAGGATGGTAGTTTGTGGAGGACCAACCGTTTCCATACATTACTACGAACTGAATGCAGCATGCGTCAACATCAACCAATGCTCAATTGGAATTACTTTGTCGCGTTTGTGTCTGTACGACTGAACCCCTGTTTGGTTTTGATTGCCCCCTTAATTTTTTCAATTATGTGATTTTGCCGGTACTTTGTCATAGATCATTCTTCTGTGTTGTGGATTCAGCTATAGAGTGTTGGTAACTGCAGAAGCAACTGTGAAGTCTGGTAACTTGGCTTGCAGAAGCAACTTGGCTTAGACTCAGAAAATAGGTTGACAATTAGTGACAAACGAAGTCAGCAGAGGATGAGAACGAGGAGAACAACAATGGTGGATAGGACATGAGAGCGAAGATCTGTTCTCTTGAACTACTTCTAACTCGTTTCAGTTTATTCTCTCTCATAGAACACTATTCAATCAGTCAGTTTTTCTACCAGTCGAACACAGCCATAACAATTGCTGCTGATGGCGAGTGGACACCTAATTACAGTGGTGAATATTGGCTATGTGACCTTGTGTATTTTGTTTATTTTCCATACAGACAAAAAAAGAAAAATAATAAATAAAAGGTAAATTTGCATAATAACTGGTATGACAATCTGCGAAGCCACCTGACAGGAGAGGCAAAAAAAATCTAAATCACTTTGAGAGCATCTCAACTATTCATTCAATACCACCCTACCCCTTTTTGTTTTTCATGATCTAAACTTTAGACTTATCACATCGTATATTTGGACACTAATTCGGAGTATTAAATATAGACTAATTACAAAATTCATTATACAAATTGGGTCTAATTTGCGAGATGAATCTATTAAGTCTAATTAGTTCATGATTTGACAATGAGATGCTAAAGTAAACATTTGCTAATGATAGATTAATTAGGCTTAATAGTTTTGTCTTGCTAATTAGTCGACTATCGTGTAATTAGTTTTATAATTAGCTCATGTTTAGTTTTCTTAATTACCATCCAAATGTCCGATGTGACACGGTTTAAACTTTAGCCTCTGGATCCAAACACCCTTGCAACTTAAATAGTCCTCCAATACCTCCATCTTTATTTGAAGACAGTGCAACACATGGATCATAAGCACTGTAAAGAAGGAAAGTCAACATACCGCAAAAATTACAGACAATCTCATGTGCTTACATGATGTAATGGTCATGCTAGTTGTCGAGGAGATAATTTCTAGTATTTATCCACCTCTTCCATCAACACCTCGGATATGGCCAGCCCAATCGAATTCTTTGATCTTAGATACATCATGTAAGCTGTGAAGATAATTCAGGCACACAACATTTGTTGTACCCGGACAATAAACTGACCCCAAAGCTAGAAGCAAAAACCTCATGAACGAATCCTTATCCTTACTTTTCATGAGCATCTCTTTGCACCTTTTCAGCTTACCCTATCGCCCTCCCTAAACTCATCACGGATTTTCAGGAACTCATCAACCTTCTCAAGATCAACAGGTAGGTGCAAAGGTGTGGTGCCATTTTCAAAGCCTAATATCTTGCAAACCAGAGGGCGATCAAATACAATCATATTACCATCAAACCTGAACTTGCGTAACACAGGATCTATACATAATTCACATGAAGAGCTTTACTGGAACACAGAATTCAGACAAAGAAAGCAGAGAACCATGGCCAGACTCCACAATCCATTTCTCTTGATCACCATCAAAAGGATCAAGGTCAAGGATCGTATGAACTGAAAATCTGCTTATAAATTTCTCGGTTGCTCCTGTATGATTACCTACAAACAAACAACACAAATTCACCTCAGCATGTAGCAATCTAAATTGTTGGAATGATTGTACAGAAGGAATTGTACAATTGGCCGATATAGACACATATGGTCAAAATTGATGTGATACTTGACTTGGTTATAGGTAAAGTGTATTGACAGAATCGAAAAATGCTTTATGAGTACCAGGTTGGAGGGAAAAGTACTACTAAAGGATTTCTGATAGAGCATAGTTAGTGGTGCAGGGGAAATCGTTGACCAGATAGCAATCAAGGGATAGAGCATAGATGCCTACACACTAGCATAATGGTACCCATAATCACCAACTACACATCAATCAAATTGAAACTAGGAAGCATTATAAACCTTAGCATAATCTACATAATCAACATCATATCTGCAACTAAAAATCACTCACATCTAAAACTACCACATAACATTCATACCACACCTTTTTCTAAAATTGCGTATTTGGTGGTACATAACACTCATATTCTGATGGGTAACGTCCCACTGCATAGGACTACCACACTGAACCACATGCCCATTCGCGGCGCTACGGGGAATCTAGAGGAAAGGGAAAGTGACAACCGAGTGTTATTATTCCTTATTTTTTTTAGCAAAACGCGGTGCAAGTATGTTGGGCCGTTCGACCGGCGTTGCGGCCCACCAACGGCGGCGTCCGACGTTTTTTTTTCTTCTTCTGAAGCTTCCGTTCCTCGTTCTGTATAGGCACTCGTATCCTGTATCCACCGGTATTTCCTTTCGCACCGCCACTTGAATTCGCTACTGCTCGCCGCGCCGATCCGCCGTCAATGCCACCGACGCGCTCCACTCCCCTTCTCCGCTGCGTCCACCTTCTCTAGTCCTAGTCGTAGCCGCTTGCCGATGGCGCGGCCGGCGGCGAAGGCGCGGGCGCCGAAGCACTTGGTGGCGCTCGCCGTCGTCGCCATCCTCGGCCTCGTCTTCGTCGCCGACTACCTCTGGGCTTCGTCCTCCGCGTCGTCCTCGGCCGTCTGGAGCCCCACCGGTTCGACGCCGCCCGTCGCGAAGAAGGTGAAGCCTCCCCTTTCTCACGCCCAATGCTTAGGGATGCGAGATTGCTGCCGGCTTGCAGCTGTGGCTCAAGCGTTAGTCCTCTGTGGTAGGGTTGAGGAGCGTATTACCGACGCGCGTACGGGATTGGAGGGATCTGGTGGGAATCAGGGAGGAATTGGGAAACTGATGCGTGTTGATCAGCTGAGCTGAACATACTTGCTTGATTGGGGAATTTACTCGACCTAATGCAGTCCATATATTTGCAGCCATTATGTGTTAGGCGTGGAATTTAGCGATAGATTTGTGGGTCCGTTTGGATTTCACACCTCAGTCTTCTTAAAAAAGTTTTCAAAAAAAAAAAAAAAATCACACCTCATAGGAATGGATGTACTCTGGCTGTGATCCTTGGCTATAGTAGGCCAGCTTCTGCTTGTAGATTCTGTGCATTAGTTTTCAATTAGCGTAACACCTACACTTTGCTGCAGATTTGCTTGAGTGTATTTATAATTTTATAGGTTGTCATAGGAACATGTCGTTTTGCTTGTATAAGCATATTAAACACTTCCCTGCAATCTAATTTGAAATCTAGGTCCTATGCGTAAAAGTAGAGTGCATTGACCAGAAAACTATGAGGCCCCGTTTGGATCCTTGGAATTGAATTCATTTTAATAATCATAATTTAGAGACATATTAATTAAGCTAATATGATTGTATATGGATTATAATTGCATATTATTGATCACTATATAAGAGACATACTTATTTGTTGTATTTCTATCGTAGGAAAGGGAGTTTGAACAACATGTTATAAGTTGCAAATAGAAATATAGAATGGTGATCTATAGAATCAATTTCCATCTCTCACCCTATGAATTTGAGATAGGCTTAAATGTGAACTTTGGAAAGTGGTGGAATGTCAAATTCCAAGCCAAATAGCTTAATTTATTAAAGTAGATTTCAATTCCTCCAAATGAAGGGATCCAAACGGCCCCTGAGAGTTATCTTTTCAGTTTTCAATGGTCAGAAATATATTGTCCATTTACATTTGTTGTCATACTTTTGCCTAGATGACATTAATTTAGCGTCATAACAACTGTAGATAATATCTTGCATATGTCTAGTTGACATGAATTTGGCATTGCACAATTTTTGCTCGAATCATTCGGTATCATGAAGTGGTAAACAATGTGTAAAGTTCTGTTACGTACTTGGATGTTTTGCATTATTTTTGTATATAATGACATATGCCACGAGGAAGTGTCAGTTATCACTTGGGCTTAAAGTCTGTTACATTGGATTCTATTTGCAACTTTACTTTGTTTTTTATTCTTGTCATGTTGCTAGTTGCTGCAATGGCCTCTCTCAAGACGTCATTTTTATAATCTTGTACAGATTAAGGAGGACAAGAAATCTGTTGGTTCGACTGACATAAATGCAACTTTTGCGGACTTGCCAGCTCCAGAACTAAAATGGGAGGAGATGGCTGAAGCACCTGTGGCCCGTTTGGATGGCGCTGCTATACAGATTAAGAATCTTTTATATGTATTTGCTGGATATGGCACCATTAACCATGTGAGAAACCTGCCTGATATCTTCCATTATCATATACCATCATGCTGTGTTTCAAGATGTCTGCTTTTCTACACTTTATGTTATGGAGCAGTTATACCCTCTTGCTCATGTTGATTTCACTTTATATTTTGGAATGCATAATAGAAAAATTATTTGTCACGGTAGATTTGAATGATAACTCAAGATAGCTACTTATATACTCTTGAATTCATGAAACGACGTATTACCAAGTTGCCAAGTTGTGAAATAGACTGATTGTACTAGTATTATACCCAATTCGTTCAATTTAAGTAAGTTACCTGAGTTATTGAGATTGCGAGGCTCTAGTTAGTCTTGACCATTCAGTCATGTACTCGTGCATGTTCTTACATAATGAAATACACTTGAATTACTTGTGCTATATATTAGTTTTTGTTCTGATCTCATCTACATAACAAGTAATAACATTGCAAAGGCTCTTTTTCTATGCAATTCTATTATTTGTTATGTAGATGGGATCAGGGTAAAATTAGGGAGAAGGTTTCAACTTGGGGCCTTGTTGGTGCGACTTTCTTAGCTTCTTTGGTGGAAGGATCCTAGCTAATAGAAATGGCAGTTGCATGCCGTTATAATAATACGAACATTGCTGGACTTTCAATTATAGTTAGTAATAGCAGAATGCAAATGTCACCCTGGTGTTCTCCACTTCTTTTTTCTTAACTGAAAAAAAATCTGTTAGATGTCAGTTATTTCAATATGTTAAGCAAGTTTTCTTCCTTAAGGAATTTCCTTTTTATTTTAGGTGTATTCTCATGTTGATATATACAATTTCTCGGATAATACATGGGGTGGAAGATTTGACATGCCCAAGGACATGGCACATTCACATTTGGGGATGGTTACTGATGGAAGATTCATCTATGTTGTAACTGGACAGTATGGTCCACAATGTAGGGGACCAACAGCTCGAAATTTCGTATTGGACACAAAAACAAAAGAATGGCATGATTTGCCACCATTGGCAGTTCCTAGGTACTATCTTTTTTAAAAATAAAATAAAAATTGGGCATTCATGCATTGTGCATCTATGCATTTCTTGCACTTGGAAGTTGTTGGGTCCCATGTAGTGCAGGGTGTACCACCATGGAACAAATTTACTAGAATTTTTCATTTTCTACCATATAATATTGTATTTGTATTAGAAGCATAAAAGTTTGCACCACCAGATTTTTAACCGTACCTCTGCGGCTCTGCCCCTGATCCTGCTATTGCAAATACTGTCTGAATATTTGATCAACTTGTAGGCTGTAAAGAACTTGAACAAATATCTTTCCAACTAAAATTCTTCTGTTTAGATATGCTCCAGCAACACAACTTTGGAGAGGCAGACTTCATGTGATGGGTGGCAGCAAGGAGGATAGGCATGAACCTGGGCTTGAACACTGGAGTCTCGCGGTAAAGGATGGGAAAGCATTGGAAAAAGAGTGGAGGAGCGAGATACCAATACCGCGTGGAGGTCCTCATAGGTCTTGAACTTTCCCTTCCTATATTATCACTTATCAGCAATTGTCATTTTCATTGGAAACCATGCTGCTAGATGCCTATGCCTTAGGCTGTCTTGGCATTTTGGCGCTTTGCATTTCCATTTTTCTTATGCTCCGTGTAACATTTATGCTTCTAGGAAATTGTAACACGCCTGATTATCCTTGCGCGTGTATGTATTGGTGAAGACCGAAGTAGGGCAGCAATGGGGGCGGGCGGGCGGCTGCCTGCTGCTGGGTGGCGGCGGCCTGCTGCTGGATGTGATGGCCGGCTGCAGGGGCGGCTGGCCTGCTGCTGGTGAAGGGCAGCCGGCTGCGGCTGGTGGCTGACCAGCTGCTGGCTGGCGGCTGGCTATGGAGGAGAAGGGGTGGCGGCACAGGAAGGGAGAGAGAGAGGGGCGGCGCCAGGAAGGGGGAAGGGAGAGAAGAGATAAGGGATAAACCCTAAACCTGCTGATCTCTCATTACGAGTCTCCCTCATATATATATAAGGGAGGTTACAATCACTAATGGGCCTAGCCCAATTAACTTAACCCTCTATTAAGGCTGCAATATAATAAATAAGCCTATTACTATCTATCTAGCCACTAATTACAGACTTGGGCCTTTGCCTTCTACTATAGGTCTTGCCGACCATTACAGAAATGTTTTTCTATATTTGGTTGCATTGTACAAAGAACTTTATATGAAGTTGCTAAAGTTCTTATAAAGACATTTACTTTTACTATCAGGGCTTGTGTTGTTGCAAATGATAAACTCCTTGTTATCGGTGGTCAAGAAGGTGATTTCATGGCCAAGCCTGGGTCTCCTATATTTAAATGTGTTAGAAGAAGTGAGGTATGTTGATATGGAACTCTTATGTGGTCCCTATATTTTAAGATCAACTGAAATCAATTCCCTGCGTTAAAGATAACTTAACCATATGTTGTGCATGATTAAATCTAATAAATAAGCATCTAAGCACCACAGACGCTGCACCTACTTTGTTCAATAAATAATGGCAGACCTAATTTCACCAGAAAGTGGATTGGCATCATGTGCACTGCATTTTTTAAGATAAAAACAAATGATAAAGACATTTAGTTTGATTTAACTATGAAGCTAGCATATATTGCTATATTCAAGGATTGCCATAATTGATGGTTTTGAGTTGAGACCAGAATCAATCCAAAAGTATTAGTAGTTTCACTATTTTCTTAGTAACCTTCCTATTTGCACTATTTGTTTATCTTTGTTATTGCCCCTGTTTTCAAAAACTACATTCTGTCTGGGCAGGTTGTATATAGTAATGTTTATATGCTTGATGATGGAATGACTTGGAAGGAACTTCCACCTATGCCAAAACCAGATTCACATATAGAATTTGCTTGGGTGAATGTCAACAATTCTCTTGTTATTGCTGGAGGAACCACAGATAAGCACCCAATAACTAAAAAGATGGTTTTGGTTGGTGAAGTATTTCGGTTCAATCTGGATACGCTGGTACGTATTTTGCCCCCTTTGTTTCTGTGTTTTCTGTTTCTTGTAAAGATAGTTCAGAAAAGGATGGGAAATTGGAGGAAACAGAGCATGCTCATTGCAGATCTGTTTTGTCTGTGGGTTTTCATGCTTGTGTTAATAGCATCAGATGATATTGCAACAGTATTCTGCTGTGTATGTAACACAAAAGCAACTAAAATATCATTAAACTTTCTATTGCTGAGATTTACGTTCCCATGATGCTAAAAAAGTACATAATTAGGTGGGTAACAGGAAGCATGATAAGAATGTATCAAAATCGCATTTTGTAAATTATTGTGGCCCTTGGCATGCCATCCTGACACTACCTCCATCCGCAGGAATGGAGTGTGATTGGGCGGTTGCCTTTCCGAATCAAGACCACATTGGTAGGATACTGGGATGGCTGGCTGTATTTCACTTCTGGGCAACGAGACAAAGGACCTAAAGACCCGTCTCCTAAAAAGATTGTTGGGGCATGTGGAGAACTAAATTGCAATTGTGATTTCCTTTAAAAGAACTGATATGA
>CM039140.1:736104-898171 GCA_022036555.1 Microstegium vimineum | reverse complement strand
ACCCCTTTTTTTTTTTATGTTAAAACTTTAGATTATAAAATCGTATATTTGGACAAAAATTGGAGTTTAAAATATAAATAATTACAAAATTCAAAAAAAATTTGGGTTTTTTTCGAGTAAATCTAAAAGTCAATTTTCAGTTTGAAAATGAATGTAAAGAAAAAATTTCAAAGTAGATTAATTGGCTTTGTTTTGTTTGAATTTCATACGTGAATTTTAGTTTTATAATTAGTATTTTATTTTTTAATTACTCCAAATGTCCAGTGACAGGTTTAAATTTTTCCCTGGATCCAAACACCCTTAAAAACAAATTTTGTCCCCAAAATTTACCCCTTTTTATTTAAAGACATCAACACAGGTTAAATTAAAAAGGAAAGTCACATACCGAAAAAATTTACAGAAAATTATGTTTCGAGAAAGGGTTCAGCTTTTCGAGGAATAATTTCTAGTTTTTTCCCCCTCTTCCTCAAACCTCGGATATGGCCAGCCCAATCGAATTTTTGATTTTAGATCATATGTAAGCTGTGAAAAATTCGGCACACAACTTTTGTTGTCCCCGGAAAAATAAACGCCCCCAAAGCTAAAGCAAAAACCCAAACAAAATTTATCCTTACTTTTATGAGATTTTTTTTTGCCCCTTTTTTCAGTTTACCCTATGCCCCCAAACTCATCACGGTTTTTTGGGGGAACCATATTCTAAGATCAACAGGTAGGTGCAAGGTGGGTGCCTTTTTCAAAGCCTAATTCTTGAAAACCCGGGGGGGCGTAAAATAAATATTTTTCCCATAAAAACCTAAACTTGCGTAAAAAGGTTATACATAATTAAATAAGGCTTTACGGGAAACCCACAAATTAAAAAAAGAAAGCAGAAAACCATGGCCAACTCCCAACCCATTTCCTTGATCCCATAAAAGGGGATCAAGGTCAAGGGTATGAACTGAAAACTGCTTTTTAAATTTCTCGGTTGCCCCTGGTTACCACAACAAAAAACAAATTCCCTCAGATTTAAATCTAAATTTTGGAATGATTTACAAAGGAATTGTACAATTGGCCGATTGCCCAATAGGTAAAAATTAAAGGATATTGACTTTTATGGGAAAGTGTTTTTGACAAAATCAAAAAATGTTTATAACCCAGGTTGGAGGGAAAAGTATACTAAAGGTTTTTAAAGCATATTTAGTGGTCCCGGGGAAATCGTTTTCCCCAAACAAAAGGGAAGGCAAGATGCCTACACAAGCAAAATTCCCCTAATCACCAAACACAATAATAAATTGAAACTAGGAAGATTATAAACCTTACAAATTAATAAAACATTATCTGAAAAAAAAACCCTCCATCTAAAACTACCACAAAAATTCATCCAACCTTTTTCAAAAATTGCATTTGGGGTTTTACAAAACTTTTTCTTGGGTAACGTCCCACGCAGGGGACACCACACTGAACCACATGCCCATTCGCGGCGAGGGGGAATCAGGGAAAGGGGAAAGTGAAACCCCGGTTTATTTTCCCTTATTTTTTTTAGCAAAACGCGGGCAAGTATTTTGGGGCGTTCCCCCGGGCCGTTGGGCCCACCAAGGCGGCCGCCCACTTTTTTTTTTTTCTTTTTCTAAAGTTCCTTTCCCCTTTTTGTTAGGACTCGTACCCAAAAATCCCGGTTTTCCTTTCGCACCGCCTTAATTCCTATGCCGCCGCCCCCGCCGCAATGCCCCGAGCGCTCCACCCCCTTTCCGGGCCCTCCACCTTCTTATCCTAGTCGTAGCCGCTTCCCCCTGGGCGGCCGGCGGGAAAGGCGCGGGCGCCGAAGCACTTGGTGGCGCCGCCCTCGTCGCCCCTCGGCCCGCTTGTCCCGACTACCTCGGGGGTTTGTCCTCCGCGTCGCCTCGGCCCCTTGGAGCCCCCTTCGACGCCCCCCGTCGCGAAAAAGGTTTTTAAGCCTCCCCCTTTTTCCCCCCAATTTAGGGATGCAATTTTTTTTTTCTGCCCGGGTTTCAGCGTGGCCCCAAACGTTACCTTGTGTGGGTTTGAGGAGCGTATTCCCCACGCGCGTAGGGGGGGGAGGGATTGGTGGGGAAACAGGGGGGGAATTGGGAAACTGTCGTGTTGATAGTGAGCGAACTATTGCTTGATTGGGGAATTTTTCGCCTTCAGTCCCTATTTTGCAGCTTTGGTTGGCGTGGAATTTAGCATAATTTGGGGTCCCTTTGGTTTCACACCCAGCTTTTAAAAAAGTTTTAAAAAAAAAAAAAAAAAACAAATATGGAAGGATGACCGGTTGTCCTTTTCTATAGTAGGCCCCTTCTGTTGTGATTCTGTGCTTGTTTTATTAGGAACCCTACATTTCTGCAGATTTGCTTGGTTATTTATAATTTTATGGTTTTTCATGGAACTGTCGTTTTGGATAAGATTTTAAACCTTCCCCCCGCAATAATTTGAAATTGGCCCATGGGAAAATAGAGTGCATTGCCAAAAACTATGGGGCCCGTTGGATCCTTGGAATTGAATTTTTTAATAATCTTTTTTAGAGGCATTTAATTAATAATAGTTGTATATGGTTAAATTGCATTTATTGATCATAATAAAAAATATTATTTTTTGTTTTTTCTTTGGGGGAAAGGGGGTTTTAAAAAATTTATAAGTTGCAAATAAAATTGAATGGGGATCTAAAAAAATTTCCATTCTCCCCCATGAATTTGAGATGGTTTTAAAGGAAAATTTGGAAGGGGGGAAAGTCAAATTCCAAACCAAAATTAATTTTTTAAAATAGATTTAATTCTCCAAATGAAGGGGTAAAGGCCCCTGGAAGTTATTTTTCAGTTTTCAATGGTCGAAAATATTGTCCTTTATTTGTTGTCAATTTTTTCCTAATACTTAAATTTTTGGGATAACAAGTAGATAATTCTTGCATTTGTCAAAATTGACAGAATTTTTGGGTTGCAAAATTTTTGTCGAATCATTCTATCATAATGGTAAACATTTAAAGTTTTTACTATTGGTGTTTTGCTTTATTTTTGTATAAATGACATATGCCCAGGGGGGTTAGTTATCATTTGGGGTTAAAGTCTTTTTTGGTTTTATTTGAATTTTATTTGTTTTTTTTTTTGTCTTTGTAGTTGCTAAAAATGGCCTCTCTAAGAGTAAATTTTTTAATTTTACAGTTAAGGAGGCAAAAATTTTTGGGTTCGACTGAAAAAAATGAATTTTTGGGGGATTCCACCCCAGAACTAAAATGGGAGGAGAGGGCTGAAGCCCTGTGGCCCTTTTGGAGGCCCGGCTTTCGTTTAAAATTTTTTATATTATTTGTGGATAAGGCCCTTTAAACCCAGTGAAAACCTCCCTTTTTCCCCATTAAAAAAAACCCATCATGCTGTTTCAAGATGTTGCTTTTCACTTTTGTTAGGGAGCTTTTATCCCTTTGCTTGTTGATTTCATTTTTTTTGGGAAATGCAAATAAAAAATTTTTGCACGGTTTTTGAATGTAACTCAAAAAGTATTTTTATACCTTAAATTATAAAACGAGTTTTACCAATTCCAATTGTGAAATAGATGATTGTTAGTTTATCCCCAAATTCGTTAATTTTAAGAAAGTTACCTGGTTATTGAGATTGCGGGGCCTTTATTGACCTTCGTCAGACTTGCTTTTTTACAAAATAAATACACTTGAATTATTGTGCAATTTTGTTTTTGTTTGTTCTTACATAAAAATAAAACTTGCAAAGGTTTTTTCTATGCAATTTTTTTTTTGTTTGTAGAGGGATGGGAAAAATTGGGGAAAAGGTTTCAATTTGGGGGCCTTGTTGGGGTTTTCTTACTTTTTGGGAAGGACCCTAGCAATAGAAATGGCATTTGCATCCTTATAATAATAAAAGCACTTTAAATTTTTGAATAAAATGCGTCCCCCGGGTTCCCCATTTTTTTTTCTTAACTAAAAAAAATTGTTAGATGTCAGTTATTTCAATATGTTAAGCAAGTTTTTTCCTAAGGGAAATTTTTTTTATTTTGGTGTTTTCTCATGTTGTTAATACAATTTCTGGAAAATACATGGGGTGGAAGATTTGACTCCCCAAGGGAAATGGCAATTCACTTTGGGGAGGGTTACGATGGAAGATTATCTATTTTGACGGGCGATGGTCCCAATGTGGGGCCCAACAGCTCAAATTTTGTATTGGAAAAAAAAAAAAAGGGGGCAGATTTGCCCCATTGGCATTTTCCTAGGTACTATTTTTTTTTAAAAAAAAAATAAAAATTGGGCTTCTCTTGGGGTCATTTTCTTGCATTTGGAATTTTGGGGGTCCAGTAGTGCGGGTGTCCCCATGGAAAAAATTTACTAGAATTTTCATTTTCTCCAAATTTTGTTTTTGTATTGAAGCAAAAAAGTTTGCACCCCAGTTTTTAAAAAGTCCCTGCGGCTCCCCTGATCCTGCATTGAAAAAACGTTGAAAATTTTTTTTCAACTTGTGGCTGTAAAGAACTTGCAAAAATCTTTAACAAAAAACTTCTGTTTAGATTGCCCAGCAACAAAAACTTTGGGGGGCGATTCATTGGGGGTGGCGAAGGGGGGCTGAACCTGGGCTTGAACACGGAGTTGGGAAAGGAGGGAAAGTTGGAAAAAAAAGTGGAGGAGCGAGATACCAAAAACCGCTTTGGGGGTCCCATAGGCTTGAACTTTCCCTTCCTATAAATTTTACTTATCAGCAATTGTTTTTCTTGGAAACATGCGTAGGCCCTTTCCTTAGGGGTCGGCTTTTTGGCGTTTTCTTTTTCCCTTTTTTTTTTGCTCCCCGTAAATTTATTTTAGAAATTTTTCCCCTGTTATCCCTTCGGTGTTTATGGGAAGACCCAATAGGGCGCAAGGGGGGGGGCGGGCGGCTGCCCGCGCGGGGGGCGGCGGCCCTGCTTGGGTGTGTGGCCCCGGGCAGGGGGGGCCCCGTGGGAAGGGGAGCCCGGGTGGGTGGGGCTGACACTGCTGGTGGCGGTGGCTAGGAGGAGAGGGGTGGGGGAAGGAAAAAAGGGAGAAGGGGCGGCGCCGGAAGGGGGAAGGGGGGAAAGGATAAGGGGGAAAACCCCCAAAACCTGATCTCTCATTAGATCTCCCCTTTTATTATAAGGGGGTTACAACCTAATGGGTGCCCCAAAATTTAAATTAACCCCTATTAAAGGGTGCAAATATTTAAAAAAAACCTATTACTATCATCTGCCTAATTCAGACTTGGGCTTTGCCCTTTATATAGGGTTTTCCGACCCTTACGAAAATTTTTTTTATTTGGGGTTCATTTTACAAAGAACTTTTAAGAAAATTTCTAAAGTTTTTAAAGACATTTTCTTTTAATCAGGGGGTTTTGTTGTTGCAAAAAATAAAATCCCCTTTTATCGGGGGGCAAGAAGGGGATTTCATGGCCAAAACCGGGGCTCCCATATTTAAAGGTTAGAAAAGTGAGGATTTTATATGGAATTTTTTTGGCCCCATTTTTAAAATCAATGAAAAAAATTCCCCGTTAAAATAATTTAAACCCTTGTTTTGTGTTTTAAATTAAAAAACATTAAGACCCAACGCGCACCTACTTTTTTTAAAAATAATGGCGACCAAATTTACCCAAAAATGGGGTTGGTCTGTCACTGCATTTTTTAAGAAAAAAAAAAATGATAAAAATTTGTTTGTTTAATAGAAGCTAATTATTTATATTAAGGTTGCATAATTGTGGTTTTTGTTGAGACCAGAACAATCCAAAAAGTTTAGTATTTCCCTATTTTTTTTAAAACCCTTTCCCTATTTGCACTATTGTTTATCTTTTTTTTTCCCCCTGTTTTCAAAACACTTTGTCGGGCAGGTTTATATAGTAATGTTTATAGTTGATGATGGAAATTGGGAAAGGGAATTCCCTATCCCAAAAACCCCGATTCCATATAAATTTGTTTGGGTGAATGTCAAAATTCTCTTGTTTTTGGGGAGGAACACAATAACCCCCAAAACTAAAAAAAATGGTTTTGGGTTTGGGGGAAAGTATTTGGTTAAATTTGGGTCGGGGTACTATTTTGCCCCCTTTGTTTTTGTTTTCGTTTCTTGTAAAAAATTTTCGGGAAAAGGGGGGGAAATTGGGGGAAAAGGTCCATTGCAGTTTTTTTTCTGGGGTTTTCATTTGGGTTTTTAATGCACAAGATATTGAACAGATTTGCGGTGTAGAAAACCAAAAGCAACAAAAATATCAAAATTTCTTTTTCTGAGTTACGTTCCCTGATGCTAAAAAAAAAAAAAAAATTTGGGGGTAAAGGAAGCAGATAAAATGTTCAAAATCGCTTTTTGTAATTATTGTGGCCTTTTGGGATGCCTCCGACATCCTCCACCCGAGGAAGGGTGTGATTGGGGGGCCCTTTTTCCGAATCAAGCCCAATTGGTAGGATACTGGGTGGGGCTGATTTCACTTCTGGGAACGAAAAAAGGCCCAAAACCCCCTCCCCTAAAAAATTGGGGGGGGGATGTGGGAAAAATTGAAATTTGTTTTCCCTTTTAAAAGAACTGATAGACTAAGGGTTTTTTTTTTTACTAATTTTTTTAACCCCCCCCCTGGTGGGGAGTTCTTTCTTGATTAACGTAGGTGAATGGGTGGCTTTGAGGACTGTCATGTTATGACATTGCCACCGGTGTGTTGTATTTTATTCTTTTATATACTGTACAACGTAGAATTTTTGCACCTTTGTACAGAGAGAATCGATCGTCCAGGTGCGGTCACAATCTTGTAAGCTGTAGCATTCCTTCTTTTTTGAGCTCTTAACCGTCTGTAGTGTAACTTGTAAAGATGTGAATCGATTGGATATCTTCTAATTTTTTCACATGCTTCAACTTCAACTTCAACTTGAGCCTTCTTTTGGTTTTACTTGGGCCCTCTTTACTTTCGTATCACATGCTTTCTGGAGTTGATGGAAGTATTTCCACTGATTCCTGGTACTTTATGCCCGTGTTTTTTTAAAATAACAAAGTAGCTGGATGATGGGCTTGTCATGCGATCAGATGTGCTTGAGGGATTGCGGTCCTTTTCGTTCTTCAACTTTGTAACTTGTTTGTGACGTGAAATGCTGGGCTAGTTGCTGTTCTGCCCACAGAATCCATTCCCATG
Source organism: Microstegium vimineum (assembly GCA_022036555.1). Lineage (NCBI taxonomy): Eukaryota > Viridiplantae > Streptophyta > Magnoliopsida > Poales > Poaceae > Microstegium > Microstegium vimineum. Next base: position 891,062 of record CM039140.1, on the reverse strand, counting down.
AGTACCCCGCACTGATAATGTTCGTTATAAACCATATCCAGAAGACAGCGAAATCAAAAGGTGATCATGCTCCTATACCATATCCAGAAGACGCGAAACTCAGAAACTGATCCCTGCAGCTGTCCTTTTTGGTAGGGTAGCAAGTAGCACCTTTGGTTTAGCTGTTCTTGGGGGTTTTTTTTCCTGGACATTCATTTTTTTTGACTTTCCGCGTTTCAATCTTTCGACAAGTTGATGCATCCAGCTACAGCTGTTCAGCTGTGCATCCTGTTCAGCTGTAGCATCCTTCGTGTGATGGTGCAGTATGTACCAAGCCAATAGCTAGCTCACCTCAGGGCTGCGCTTGCTGAGATCAGGGGGTGATGAGCACCAGTAGCCTGCCTTTCCCCGGGTGTGGACCATAGCTCCTTGATGCTGCGTTGAAACGTAAAAGCTGAACAGCGATGGACTAACGAGCCGCTCATGCCTAGACTTGGGTCACTGGTCGACGGTCTCCTCCAGGCTCCGGCATTGGGTGTATGCTCAGACAACTGATTTCCAATCACACTAGGAAACAACTTTTATCTATCACGCTTGGGGACAATTCGTAAATTCGCGTTGTTTTTTCACATAACGACTTTGCCGGGTGTTTATGTTTTCCCGGCGACGCATAACGGGACTAGGCCTGGATTGGATGGATGCTGGAAAGTTTGAATCCAGAAGCGAAGAAGGAACCTTCTTTCAGCCGGTGTGTGTCCCTCTCTTGGAAAAAAGAAAAGGCGTTCTCGCAAGAATTCGTTATGAACTCTGACATTTTGAGCGATACCCACGGGCTTGGGCTTGGGCTTGGGCAAATTTTCCTCGCAGTTGGCTTGGGCACGGCTGTCGCTTAGGGCCAGTGGCCCAATCGAACCCCTTCCGGCGGGCTCCCCGGGCCCTACAGAGCCGCAACAAAGCACGCGGTCTCCACGGTCCCACCTCCCCTCCCCTCCGGCCCTCCCCCCCCACCGCCGCCGCCGGGCCCCAATCCGCGTGCATCCGTCCGCCATGCCTCCCCCCCGCTCCTGCCCGATCATCATCATCCTCCTCCTCCTGGCGCCTCCCGCCGGCCGGGATCGGCAGCGGCGCCGAGGAGCGCGACCTGCGCTGCCTCAAGGGCGTCAAGCACGACCTCCCGACCCACGACCGCCTCGCCGACTGGGACTTCAAAAACCCTCGGGGGGCGCCGTCTGCAGTTACAGCGGCATCGACTGCTGGAACTGGAGGAGTCCCGCGTCCTCTCGCTGTCGCTCTCCGGGTTCGGCCTCGTCGGCTCCACCCCCACCTCGCTCCAGTACTCCCGCGCCGCCACCTCGCTCGACCTCTCCAACAAACGCTCGCCGGCACAATCCAGCCGGGCTCTGCGACTGGCTCCCCTCCCTGTCAACCTCGACCTCTCCTCCAACCAGCTCCGGCCCGATCCCCGCCGAGCTCGCCAACTGCCGCTTCCTCAACTCGCTCAGGTCCCGGGAACCAGCTCTCCGGCCAGATCCCGCCTCCCTCGAGAGGCTTGACCGCCTCAAATTGCTCGACCTCTCGGGGAACAAGCTCGACGGCCAGATCCCGCCCAGCTCGGGGGAAAGCTTCTCGAGGACTCGTTCTCGGGGAACTCGGGACTTGCGGCCGCCCATTGTCCTCGCGCTGCGGCCGCGGGCGGGGGGGAGCATCGTTTGGGGGACCTTGGTGGACTGGCTGGGTGGTGGCCAGTGGCCTAATCCGACCCCTTCCGGCGGGCTCCCGGCCGCGCGCCATGTGCCGGCCGTGCAGAGCTGGGTCCAGGCGTGACGTGATCTGTGCATGATTACCCCTTCCGGCGGCAGCGTGATATTTGTTGTTGCATCTAGCTCTGGCTGCGATGGCTGTTCCTCTATAATTAGCTGTCTTTCGGCCATACAATAGTGATTTTCTATCATGTAAAAATCACTTCTATAAATTAATCGCATCTTAATAATTAGCTAAATTAATCGCATTGTCGGTTACGAAGGTAAGGGGGTACCCTAAACCTTCGATAAATTAACGTAAACATATCAACCATTTTTAAGGTAAGGACCAGCCCACTACTCGTAAGACGCGACCCATCAATTGAGGGGCCCCCTCTACACCAACTGCGGGCAACAAGCCACGGGCCGGCTCCACCTCGACGCGGACGAGGGGGCGAGCGTAACGACCCCCGGCTCCACCTCGATGACGGACGAGGGGGCGGGGCGAACGACCCCGGCTCCCTCGAGGGAGGGGACGAGGGGTCGAGCGAACGACCCCCGGCTCCACCTCAAAGACGGACGAGGGGGCAAATTTGCGAAAGACCCCCGGCCCCACCTCGACGACGGACGAGGGGTCGAGGCGAACGACCCCCCGGCTCCACCTCGATGAGGGGACCGAGGGGGCGATGGAAAAACGACCCCCCCCGGCTCCACTCGACAAACGAAAACGGTCGAGGGGTCGATCCCAACCTTACCTCGACCCTTCCGACCCCGTCGCGCCTCGACCTCTACCTCGGCCAGGGGTCGAGCGGGACGACCCTCGGACGAGGGGTCGATTAACCCAACTGCTCCCGGTAGGGTTAAAGTGAACCCACCTAACGACATGGGCCCCGCGTCCGCTGTCAAATCCGCCAATCCCCGTCAGGTCCCCGATTTCCTGTCAACTGTCCCGCCCTGTCGCCACTACGCGAGTACGGACTCCAACAGTACCCCTCGGAAAGTGAACAGTTGGGGACCCTCGACGACGACTTCGGGAACGCGACAGAGCCACGCAGGGCTCGACCCCCTCCCCCGACCGGGGGGCTCGACCCCCCTCTCTTCAACAACTCCGGTACGGAAGCCGTCCCATCCGCCCCCTCCGCTTCGGCCGTGGGACTGTGCCCGCCCGCGAACAGTGCACTGCGCGATTCTACTGCCGCCACGACGGGGACGCCAGAAGGACGGGAAGGCCATGCCCCCACAGTACTCAACATTCTTCCGCAACACTGGCGCGGATACGCTACCCATACTGCTACTGTTAGGACCCGTGCCCCCGGGCCTCCCCTTGGTCTATAAAAAGGGGACGCGAGGTAGGGGGTATAGGGGGGGCTTCTGGGGACTCTCTAGGTCGGACGATCGGACTTTCGTTCCCAGGGACCCTAGTTCAGACTCTGACCTTACACCCACACACCCCGCCCCTCGATCGCCCTGGGTGGCCGACTCCGTGTAACACAGCTTGTACCCCTCCTGTACGAGCACGCCTTTGGGTGCGAGAATAAAAAGTCATCTCCCCCCGCTGGACGTAGGGCCTTTTGCCGAACCAGGAAAAAAAAACCTTGTGTCCTCTAGCATCACGTCTGAGAGAGGGAGCCGCGATATACAAATTTACTCGTTGGTGGTCTTGGGCCCCGGGTCATAACACCGACAGTTGGGCGCCAGGTAGGGGGATTCGCGTTTGTCGATCAACTCCGAAACTACTCTCTCAGATGGATTCCCACCATCCCACCGTTCCCGTTCACCACCTTTATCTGGTTCGGCAGTCTAGGGTTCGTTTCCACGGCCGGGCGACTTCATAGTCTTCCCCTCCGCCGGGCCTAGACGTCAGCAGCTCGCTGGCCGGAGCCAAAAAAGGATCAGGCGACGGTCCCTCCGCTTGCGTCTCTGGGGCCCGCGTTTAGGAGGAGGCACGAGCGGCTCCGACGCGCTCGCCGTGTGCGAGCTCTGGGGCGCCGGGATACCGTACCCCCGGTCCCCGTTGGCGACACGACCCCCCTTTTCCTAGCGGTCCGCTTTGACCCCGCTTGTGGGCCAAGGGCGGGGCGTCTCCCCCAGCGGGGGCTCCGGTCTGCCCCGTCGTCGTCCCCGGAGGCTCCCGTGGCTTCTCCGACACCCTCAACCCCGTCCCGCCGCGTGACCCGTTCCCCTAGGATTCGCAACAGTGCCGGACTCTACTCTGCTTTCGCGGGTTGCGGATACATACATATGACGAGTCTCCATGGACTCCGTCGTGGGCGATGGCCGATCCCGTCACCACCACTTCATGGGCGAGCCAGAACTGCCCGTACGTGGGGCACGTTACGGCGGGGCCTGGGAGGGGAAGAAAGGGTAGGCTCTTCCCCCACTTCTACCACGCCGACCCCGACTGGACTCTCCCGACGAGAGTTACGACTCCATGGGAGTGCTTCCACCTCGCGAGCAAACCGACCTCCAGGACGACGTCGACGTACCGCGGCCACCGAGGAAAGGGGGAGGGGCTAACGCTTACCCGGCCGAGGATGCCATCCCCCCAAGTCCTGATAGAGCCGATCCACCCCCCGAGGGTCCAGATTTGCAGGTCCGAGAGTTCTCAGCAAGCTCGAGGAGGAGCCTGCTTTCTTCAGCAGTTTCGAACACGCCTCGAGGGATCGAGGGCGTCCCCCGGGGTGGAGGAGCTCGCGAGCGGGGCCCGGGAGGTCCACCGGGGTAGATCGTCGAGGAGGGGAACGCCGAACCCGGGTCTTCAACCGCCCCAGCCAGAATGTCGTAGCAGCCCGATGCTGCTCCGCGACATCCGGCGCCATCGACCCCCCAGGCAGGACGTATCAGGGACGAAATCTGGGGCTTCTCCAAACTGCGGCCGTTGCAGCAGGGGGGAGAGCTCGGCCTCGAGGCGTCGAGGGGCTGCCTTTTCTGAGCGACAAGGAGCACCCCCTCGAAAAAAATCGAGAGGTCTCTGTCCACCAGAAACAAGGCGCCCTTGGGCGGGTCGAGCCAGGGGGACCGGTTCAGGAAGCCTTGTCGACGACCTCCCCCCTCAAAGGAACAATCGGACGTGGGTTTACGGCGACGCCGAGGCTCGAGGCTACAGCGCTCACCGAGGTGGGCGCTACGACAGCGACAAAGGGCCCGTTTGCCGGTCTCCGGAGCTCCCGGGGGGCCCCGAGTCTTGGGGAAGAACCATCCGGGGGGGCCCTCCCTGCCCGTTATGTTTCCGACCACCACCAGCCTGGTCAAGAAACGGCGAAAACCAAGCCAGGCTCTGGCTTGCCGATTCAGGCTGGCATGCCAGCTGGGTGGAGCCAAACAGACCTCGTCATTTTCGGCAATCCCACTGTTCCTCTCCGACACGCTCGAAGGTGGGCTCGAGGAGCTCCCCCCGGGCTTGTCCAGGACTGGTCCGACCTGGTCCGGATCTTCGAGGGCAACTTCAAGGGCCCTCGAGCGGCCGGGCAACCCCTGGGACCTTCGCAGTGCACGCAAAAAGCAGGGGAGACCCTCCGCGCCTTCACCCGCCCATTCTCGAAAACAGCGCACGCACTGACCCACATTTTCCGACCACGAGGTCATCACAACGTTCATCGCCGGGACAACCTGCAAAAAGTTGGTGCAGGAGCTGGGGCGAAAAACCCCCAAGACCCAACGAGCTCATGGAGTCATCGCCAACTACGCAGCTGGCGAAGAAGCTGTTGGCGCCTTCTTCCAGATTCCCCCAGGGAAGGGGAAAGGGCAAGGCGGGGGGAGCCCGGGGGGGTCGGACGATGGGCCCAGAGAAACAAGGGGCCCAGAAGGAAACAACGACGGCAAAAAGCGGCGGAAGAAGAAGAATAAGAACCAACCGGGCCGACGCAACGTCGAGCCCAACGTCGGCCGACGACGAGCCGACGACCTTGTCGATGCGGCAGACCAAGAGGAAGCTCGAGGGCCCCCTCCCGACGGGGGCGTCTTCGATAAGATGCTGAAAGAGCCTTGCCCCTTCATAAGGGGTCGGCCAACCACCGCCTCGAGGACTGCCGCATGCCCGGAAGCACTTCGTCCCTCCTGGCCTCAGGAGGTGACAGCAAAGAAGACCGCCCTGTGACGCCCACGTCAGGGGTGATGTCAAAAAAGGAGGCTTCCCCGGATCCACGACTGCTACAAAGATCTACGGGGGACCCCCGATCGCCTAAACCCCGCGCCAGCGCAAGAGGGAGCGTCGAAAGTTTTCTCCGTTCGGGCCCAGGCCCCGCGGGTTTCCTCCCGATGGTTTCCCACACGCTGATCACCTTTCGATCAGGACGACCACCCGAGCACGTCCCAACGCGGGGCTTTACCCCTCGTCGTCGGCCCGATCATCCTCAACACCCGCCTCCCCCAAGGTGCTCATGGATGGGGGGAGCAGCCTCAACTTAAACTACGCCAAAACCCTCGACCTCCTGGAGATCCGAGGACCAGCTCCTGCCCCGCGCGGGGGGGTTCCACGGGATGTCCCAGGGAAGAAGGCACTCCCGATCGGCCGCATCAAGCTACCGGTCTGTTTCGCGTCCCCCTCGAACTTTCAAAAGGGAAAGCTGACCTTCGAGGTGGTCGCGTGGCGAGGCACCTACCACGCCATCATCGGTAGACCGGGGGGTACGCCAAGTTCTATGGCGGGTCCCGAACTACACCTACCTCAAGTCAAAATGCCGGGGCCCCGGGGGGTCATCACCGTCGACACCCTCTCGAGCACGCATACGACTGCGACGTCGAGTGGTGGAAAAAGCCGAACCCGTGAGGATTCGGCTTCCTCGCGGCCCTCGACGACTTGTCCGGGGGAGATCCCCGCCCCCAAGCGCCACGCTGGCAACTTCAAGCCCGGGGGAAGACCCCAAAGGGCCGTCCTGCTCGACCGGCCTCGCGGATGGGAAGGTGCTGACGATCAGTGCCACCCTCGAGCCCAAATAGGAAGCAGTGCTCGTCGACTTTCTCCGTGCGAATGCGACGTGTTCGCATGGAGCCTCGGACATGCCGGGCATTCCGAGGGAGGTCGCCGAGCACTCCTTGGACATCCGAGCCGGGTCCAAACCGGTTGAAACAACGCCTACGCCGCTTCGACGAGGAGAAGCGCAGGATCATCGGGGAGGAGGTCGACAAGATTTTGAAGGCCGGATTCATCAAAGGAGGTACATCATCCCGAGTGGTTAGCTAATCCCGTGCTTGTAAAGAAAAAGAATGGGAAGGATAGGATGTGTGTAGACTACACCAGTTTGAATAAAGCATGTCCTAAAGTTCCTTTTCCTTTACCACGCATCGACAAATAGTAGATTCCACTTCGGGATTGTGAAAACCCTTTGCTTCCTTGAAGCGTTATTCCGGCTACCACCAAATAAAGATGAAGGAGTCCGATCAGCTCGCGACCTCCTTCATCACTCCCTTCGGCATGTTTTGCTACCTCACCATGCCCTTCGGCTTGCGGAACGTCGGGGCCACCTAACCAGCGATGCATGCTCCACGTCTTCGGGAAAACATAGGGGCCGGACCGTCGAGGCCTACGTCGATGACATGTGGTCAAGTCCAGAACCGTCGGAAACCTGGTCGGAGACCTCGAGATCGGTTTTGGGTGCCTCAGGGCTAATCGCATAAAACTGAACCCTGAGAAGTGTGTCTTCGGGGTCCCTCGAGGCATGCTCTTAGGGTACATAGTTTCCCAGCGCGGCATCGAGGCCAATCCCGAGAAGGTAACCGCCATCACGAGGATGGGCCCGATCAACGACCTCAAGAGCGTGCAAAGGGTTACTGGGTGCCTCGCTGCCCTCAGTCGCTTCATCTCGAGGCTCGGGAGAAGGCCCTACCCCTTTTACCGCCTCCTGAAGAAGACGGAACACTTCGCGTGGACCGCCGAAGCCGAGGAATCGCTCTCGATGCTCAAGGCCTTGCTCACCTCGCCCCCGGTCTTGGTACCCCCGAGCCCGGCCGAGCCTCTTGCTCTATGTTGCAGCAACTACCCAGGTAGTCAGCGCGGGTCATAGTAGTCGAGAGGGAGGAGGAGGAAGGACACGCCCTGCCGGTTCAGAGGCCTGTCTACTTCGTGAGCGAGGCCCTTTCCGAGGACCAAGACTAGGTATCCCCACATCCAGAAGCTGCTGTACGTGGTCGTCCTCACTCGGCGGAAGCTCAAACACTATTTCCTGGGCCATCCGATCACTGTGGTTTCATCTTTCCCCTCGGAGAGATAATCCAAAACCGGGAGGCATCGGGGAGGATCGCCAAGTGGTCCGCCGAGCTCATGGGGGAGACCCTCTCCTACGCCCTCGGAAGGCCATCAAGTCCCAGATACTAGCAGATTTCGTTGTAGAATGGAGCCGACACCCAACTACCCCCAGCACAGGTCCAGAGCGAGCTCTGGACCATGTACTTCGACGGGTCGTTGATGAAGACGGGAGCAGGCGTCGGATTGCTATTCATATCACCTCAGGGGTCCATATGCGCTACGTCATCCGCCCCAACACGTCGCCGAGTACGAGGCCCTCGTCAACAGCCTGCGCATCGCCATCGAGCTCGGGGTTTCGACGCCTCGATGTGCGAGGGGACTCTCAGTTGGTGATCGACCAAGTGATGAAAGACTTGAGCTGCCACGATCCTAAGATGGAAGCCTACTGCAAGGAGGTCCGAAGGCTCGAGGACAAGTTTCTATGGCCTCGAGCTCAACCAACATTCCCGTCGGTACAACGAAGCTGCCGACGAGCTGGCCAAAAATCGCGTCTACTCGAGGGACGGTCCCTCCGACATCTTCTCGAGGGATCTGCACACACCATCCGTCGACCTGGACTCGGGGGGCTCCCGCCCTCGAGCAAGGGGTCGACCCACCCCCCTTGACGATCCCCCTCGAGCGGGGGAGAGGTCATGGAGATCGACGGGGCCGCCGCGGCGCCAACCCCTCCGACGGATTGGCGCCCGCCTTACCTCGAGTACCTGACGCGAGGCGAACTCCCGGGAAGACCGCACGGAAGCCCGTCGAGTAGCTCGACGTGCCAAAACCTACGTCCTATATGAGGATGGCCGCGAACTATATCGACGTAGCCGTCGGGTGTACTTCAACGCTGCCTCACCCTCGAGGAGGGGAGGGCATTACTGAAGGACCTACACTCAGGGGTTGTGGCCACCACGCCGGCGCCGAGAACGCTGGTAGGAAGTGCCTTTCGGACAGGGCTTTACTGGCCGACGGCTGTCAACGACGCCACCAAACTCGTTCGATCCTGCCAGGGATGCCAATTCTACGCCAGGCAGACCCACCTACCCGCCCAAGCTCTTCAGATGATACCCATAACTTGGCCGTTCGTAGTATGGGGGCTCGACATGGTCGGCCCCCTGAAAAGAACCAAGGGTGGGCACACTGACCTTCTCGTGGCTATCGACAAGTTCTCGAAGTGGATCAAGGCTCGACCAATCGCCAATATCCGTCTCGGCAAGCCGTGCTATTCTTCACCGACATCATCCACCGCTTCGGGTCCCCAACGTCATCATAAACCGACAACGGCACGCAGTTTCCCGGCCAAAAGTTCCAGGACTTCTGTGACCACCACCACATCAGGGTGAATTGGTCCGCAGTTGCCCACCCTCGAACTAACGGTCAGGTCGAGCGTCCCCAACGGTATGGTTTTGTAGGGCCTCAAGCCAAGGATCTTCGACCGGCTGAACAGACATGGAAGGAGATGGGTCGACGAACTGCCCGCTGTGCTATGGAGTTTTCCGAACGACACCGAGTCGAGCCACGGGGTTCTCCCCGTTCTTTTGGTCTATGGGTCCGAGGCCGTCCTCCCCACTGACCTCGGAGTACGGGTCCCCTCGACTAAAAGCCTATAGCGAGCAAGCCAACACGGTAGCCCGAGAGGACTCCCTCGACCAGCTCGAGGAAGCCGTGACACGGCCCTCTTCAAGTCGGCACGGTACCAGCAGACGCTGCGGCGCTACCACGACAAAAACGTGCGCAAAAGGGACCTCAACGTCGGGGGACCTCATTCTGCGCCGTCGACAAAGCAACAAGGGGCGTCACAAGTTGACACCACCTTGGGAGGGGACCCTTCATCGTGGCAGAGGTGCTGAAGCCCGGCACTTTACAAACTGAAGAACAAGAAGGGCGAGATCTTCACCAACGCGTGGAACATCGAACAACTACGTCGCTTCTATCCAGAGGCCCCAGGGCCTTGTACATTTTCGCATTTATGTACAAACTCTCGAATGAATAAAATGGTCTCGAAACACATTTCACGTTCGTTCGTAGCTCGAAGGTAGCCTCGACTTTGGCCGGACAAAGTCGAGCTCCCCTCGGGGTCTGACAGGAGGGCACCCCCCTCCTAAGTCCCCGAAAAACCGTACGCTTTTTCGAAACTCGACCCTCCCTCTCGATCTTCGCCTCGAGTACGCTTCATAACTAAGTAAAGGCGCCTCGAACTCCCTAAGGGTCGAGGGTGTCGTCGAGCCAGGGACCCACCTACGCCCCAGGGCTACGGTATCCCCGCTCGCCACCCCCCTTCAGGGATACGAGCGTGCGTCGAATACTTAAGTTCACAAGCGTCGACTTAGGCAAAGAAAAGCAGAGAGAGCTTGAGAAGTAGAAATAACGAGACGAACCCGTATATAGCACTAAGGTAGCCTCGACTTTGCCTCTAACAAAGTCGAGCCTCCCTCGGGGGCTAACAGGGGGGCACCCCCCTCCTAAGTCCCCGAAAAACTCGAACGTTTTTTTCGAAACTCGACTCTCCCTCTCGATCTTTCCCTCGAGTACGCTTCATAAACTAAGCAAAGGCGCCTCGAACTCCCTAAGGGTCGAGGTGTCGTTGAGCCAGGGACCCCACCTACGCCCCAGGGCTACGGTATCCCCGCTCGCCACCCCCCCTTCCAGGGATACGAGCGTGCGTCCAACGCTTAGTTCACAGGCGTCGACTTAGGCAAAGAAAAGCAGGGAAAGCTCGAAAAAAACAAAACTAACTATGTGCATATCGATCAAAATGCATTATACACAAAAAGGCCTAACTATTACATGGACCTTTTTTTCCAGATATGGCTCGCAGGCCCGGGACTACCCGTCGACACCATCCGAGGGCTGCTCGTTCCACCGAGGGGATCACTTCGGGCTCGAGAGTCTCGCCAGCAGGCCTCCAGGCACCTCTGCGTGATCCATCAACTCCTGGCACTTCACGTCGTTCTCTTCCTCGGTCAGCTTCGGGTCGGTGGCGAACCCGTCGACAACGAGGTTGAGGTCCACGTCGTAGAGTGAGTTGACGACCGCGAGGGCCCGCTTCACGCCCACATGCAGGGCGGCTCGAACGTTTCTCCGTCACCCCCCGCGTCATGGAGTAGAAGCGGCGCAGCAGGGAGTCCCCTCGAGCATCCCCCTCCACCTCCGGCTCCGGCCTGACCGAGGAGGTCGTTGCAGAAGGTGTTGATGGCGGCCGCAAGCGTCGCGTTGAGGTTCGCCTCAGTGCCGAGGAGGCCCTGAAGATTGTCCAGGTCCTTGTGGGTGCGGGCGTTCTCCTTCGCGAGCTCTGTCGAAACAAGCAAGCAACAGTCAACACCCAAAAAAGCATAAAAAGAGTCGAGGTAGGACAGATTCTGCAACACCCTCGAAGCACTCACCTTGGGCCTACACGTCCAAGGTGGAGTAGGCCTGCTCGGTCTCCTCGAGCTGGCGGCGGATGGCGACAAGGTCAGAGGACTGATCCTTGACCTTGGCCTCGAGGCCCTCGATGGTTTTGCCTGCGTCATCGAGGGCCCTCCTCTGGTTCATCGCCCACCACGCCCAAGGAGGTCGCGCGGGTCCGAGCCTTCTCCTCCGAGGTGGCCAGAGCGTCGCGCTCGCGGGAGACGGCGTCGAGGTCTCCCCAGAGCCTCGGATGTCTTCCATCGCCCGGGCCAGCTCTTCCTTCAGCCGGGCAGCCTCCTCCTCCGCCTTGCGCTGGGCCTCGAGGGCAGCATCCCGCTCCAGCCTGACGGTGATGGTCGACTGAACGGCGACGTCGAGCTTCCTTGCGCCGACGACAAGGCCGCCCAGGCTTCCTTCTGGATGGCCTCGTAGCCGGCCTTCGCATGGGCGACCTTCGACTCGGCATCCTTCTGGACAGCCGCCGTCTCAGCCTTCGCACGGGCGACCTCATCCCTCGCCCTATCTAGCGAGGCGTGGAGGGTCGAGAGTTGTCCCTGTACCCGGAGAATGTACTGGGACTTCTCGTTAGACCTCACCCGCAGCGAACTGACGAAGATAAAAACGAAGACCGTCAATAAACGGCAACTAGACAATTCAAGTACAATCTAAGGTAGAACAGAACCTACCTCCATTCCCTCACGTATGTCCGCGGCGGCGACCTCCGCAGCGCGACGTACCGAGCGCTCAAACAAGGCCCGATACTCCTCGACGTGGTTCCCACCGTCGGAGCTCAGCCTGGTCGTCGAGCGTGAGGAAGAGCCGCTCGGGGTCTCGAGGGTCCACTAACTCGAGGACCTCCTGGCCCCAGGCCACGCTGCGGGCGGCGATCCTCTCCTCGACCGTCCCCGTGACGTCATTGCGTAGGTCGCCCCTCCTCGATAAGCGGAAAGGGGCGAGGCTTCTCCCGTCCTCTGGGCCACCTCGCGAGGACGTCGACGGCCCCGCCAAGCCGTCGCCACCGGTAGAAGAAGATACCGGCCAGTAGAGCGGCCCTGCGCGATGAAGGACTCGAAAAAATTAACACCCAGCAAGGCGAACCCACTGCATCTCGAGTGAGTCGAAATGTGACTTACCTCGAGACAGCGGCCCCCAACCTCGAGGGGAGGCTGAGCCACCTCCGGCTCCGCCCGAGGAGCCCAGTGATGGCCATTTCCACCGGGTCCACCAGCTCGGCCACCATCTCGTCCACCTGGGAGGGGGTGGACTCCATCAACATCCCGCCCTTCGCCGACGCGGGCGTTCCCTCGGCGCGCTCGACCGGACCCCCCACCTCGAGCCCCGGTGTCGTCGAGGGGCCCTCGGGCGCGGGACAGTCGTACCCTCGCGCTCGAGCTGGAGTCGAGCCTCCAGCGCAGCTAGGCCCTCGGGTGAGCCGGAGCCGGAGCCTCCCCCTCGTTCACGGGGGCCTGGGGCCCGACCACCTCCACCTCCTCGGCCGCGACCGTCGTCGGCGGAAGCTCCGCGCCCCCGGGGCGCTAGGTGCGACTTCTTCTGACGGCCGCACGGGCGCCACGACCGTCGCTTTGGCGGACACCACCGCCGGCGGGTTCGCCTCCTCCGTCGTCGGAGCAGATGCCGAGGCCCCCTGCGCCTTCCCCCGCGCCATCGCCTCCTGGGCCGTGGCTGCCCACGCCGCCTCGGGGGTAACCGTCGAAGGGGGCGGGGCGGCCGGACCGACCTCGGCGGCTGCTTGGACCGCAGCCCCCGTCTTTAGCTTTTTGGCGGGGGCGAGGGGCGCGGCTCCCTGCGGGCGCTTCGACCTAAAAAAGAAGCACGGGTCATTATCGACAAAAAGAAAATACAGACAAACGTCTATGAAAGCGACTTATCCCATCGGAGCCCGGCGCTTCGGCCCGGTGACCGTAGGGCTGGTCGAGCTCTGGAGCACCACTGCCCGGGGAGCGAGGGTCGAGGCAGCTCTCGGCACCTTCTCCCGGGCAGGGGCCGGCGGCGCCACCGTCGTCCCCTTGCCGGCCCCCACCTGCGCCGACGGGCCCGACGCCCGTGCGCTCGACGCGGCAGGCTTCGGGGGCTCGCTCGATCGACCCCTCGACGGCGGCGCCACCGTCGTCCCCTTGCCGGTCCCCACCTGCGCCGGCGGGCCCGGCACCCGTGCGCTCGACGCGGCGCGCGTCGGGGGCTCGGTCGGTCGACCCCCTGACGAGGACCGCGACGTTTGCGACCGTGTCTGCCGCGACACGACTTCCTGAGAAGCACGGGGCGCTCCGCCCGTGGCCCGGCTTCGACGGAAGGGGCCGACCTCGAGGTCGACCCCTCCCCTCCACCAGTTGCAACGGCCGCCTGCTCGGGCGCCGTCTCCTCCACCTCCAAATCGCTCTAGTTCGTCACCTCCTCTTCCTCGTCCTCCTCTTCCGAGGGCGACAACTCCTCCTCGAGGCCTCCCGCCTCTGGCGAGCCCGCCGCTGATTCCTCAGCTCCCTCTCCCGGGCCCTCTTGGACGTCTTCGCCTTGGCTTTGTCCTTGTCGGCCTTCTGCTTCTCCGCGCGGAGGCGATTCGCCTCCTTCGTGGCCCGGCCCTCCTTCACCGGCGGAGGCGAGGGTTTGTAGGACACATTCCCCGGCGGAACGCAAGGCAGTTAGAGCACGGGCGGAGAGGACGGAAGGGACGAGAGCGAGGACTCTAACCGGAGGAAAGGACCTTACCAGCTCAAAGAAGCCCTCGTTCGGCTTCATGGGGATCTTCGCGATGTTCTTGGGGTCGAACGACCCCGCGAAGAAACGGCGGACGCGGCTGACCACCCTGTCCGGGGCCAGTTCTTCCTCGACGAGGCGACAACCCGAGAGATCGACCCCGGACCCATCTCGTCGATGCGGAGGGGTCGAGCCATCAGTGGCACGACTCGCCGACAGTGGAACGCCGACGCGACGATCTCCGCGGTAAGCCCCGCCTCCTTCAGACGCTTGAGCGCGTCCAGTAAGCCGTCGAGGCGGTTTTGCTTGTCCGTCGGGACGCCGTACCCCCATCGGTTCGGCTCGGCGTCGAGTGTCCTCCCGGTGTACGGCGGGAGCAGATCGTCGTCGTTCCTCAGGTAGAACCACCCGGAGTGCCATCCGGAGTGGCTCGAGGACGGCTTCGCCGGAAGCCAACACTTCGTCCGCTTGACAGAGATGCTGCAGCACCGGCCCTGACCCTCCGACGGGTACCAGCGGTGACCGAGGCATGGAAGATGCTGGCCTTGAAGATATGGAGCCACAACTCCCAGTGGGGCTCGATCCCCAGGTAGCCTTCGCACACCGCGGCGAAGATCGCCGCCTGGCTGACGCCGTTGGGGGTGAGGTGCTGGAGCTCCACGCCGTAATGGTAGAGGAGCGCGCGTAGAAAGCGGCTGGATGGGGCCCCCAGTCCCGCCCGGTGGAAGATCTCGAACGACACCACGTACCCCTCCGGCGGGTTGGGCTCGGCGTGGTCCCGCGGCGGAAGCATCCACTCCGGCCTCTCCGCCGTGGTAACGGGCCGGAGAAGACCACTCTCCACCAACCCTGTCAGATGCGAGTGACGGATCGAGGAGGCGGGCCAGTCATCGGCGCCGACGAGCGCGAAATTGGCCATAGGGACGGTGGTTTGCTCGGACTTAGAGGCGGACGGTACGTTCCCTATCTTTCTCTTTCTCTCTCTCGCTCGAGTTCTGACTCGTGGGATGCCTAAGACAGAGGCAGAGAGAAGAAGGCAAGGAAGACGAAGGCAAGGAGGCGGGGAAGGCAAGTGCGCGGAAAGAGCACCCGACTCCACACCTTCGCTACTTATACGCGGGAGGCCAACGGACGGATCCGGCAAACAGGCAAGGGAATCTCCGCATTTAATTCGCCTGTACTCCCCTCCTCGTATTCCCTCCAGGATAAGGCGTCCCGTCCCATCATCGGGCTCCGCGCCGCACTCCGCCCTGCAACCGCCACTGTGCGTCGAACGGACATCGCCTAAAAAGGCGCGCGGCCGGGAACGTCGTCTTCGAGGGTAAGGAATCTTGAGGCAGCAAGAGCTGGCCCTCGAAAGAGGGTTCGACAGCTACCCTGGAGTACCCGAGGCCAGAAATGACCTCGGGTTAGGACCTCAGTCCACCCCCAAAATCTCGAGGGGACAAAGGCCGGCCTACGAACGGGCTCGATAGCCCCCCTCGAGTACCCGAGGCCTGACGGGGCCTCGGGTCGCCAACTGCAGTTCGTTCCATGGCCTCGAAGGGGTAAAGGCTGGCCCGTCCGGGGGTTCGACAGCCTCCCTCGAGGGCTCCGGCATAGGTATGTCCCCAAGTTCAATACAACAACCACCTGCTTCTCCCCTCGGCGGTCCACAAGGTCGGACTCCTCCTCCTGAGGATAGCGTCGGATGACGAACCATCCGTCAAATCTTGAGGGAGCGAAGGCTGGCCCTTACATAGGGTTCGACAGCCGCCCTCGAGTACCTGAGGTCAGGAAGGACCCATGGTTAACGGACTCCGGTCCACCCCCAAATCTTGAGGGAGCGAAGACTGGCTCCACGAACGGAGTTCGACAGCCGCCCTCGAGTACACGAGTCAGGGATGTCCCGGTAGCTCGAGAACGAACTCTCGAGGCTCCCTGGGACATATCCGAGGCATACCTAGGAACACCTAAGGATCCCTACGCTGGGAGGCATCGAGCCACCAACTCCTATCGAATGGGGTTGGCACCTTGGTGATCCACATGGTCGTGCTTAGTTAGCCGCACGGCTTGCTTAACAATGAGAACGCCTCGGGCCACTAGTCGACCCCTATTGAACGGGGTACGAGTTCTCACTCGGATTTTTACCCGCACAGGGCACCATTTCTAATGGACTCATGCCCGAGAACAGCTCGCCGAGGACTTCGGACTCGTCTTAACGAGGATAGCACGATGCTCTTCACCCCACAATCCGAACGAAAGGATTCGTGGGAAGGACGCTATGAGGTAGTGAAGGCCTAGCCATTCGAGGGCTCGAGGGCCCGACTACGCACGGCACCCCTCGACGAAAGAGGGTCGAAAAACTCGTAACCTGGCAGACAGAGATGACCTCTCGGGCGGGGCGCTCTGACTCCAGTGGTGCTCGAGGGAGCGAAGGCTGGCCCTCGGTAGGGTTCGACAGCCGCCCTCGAACACTTCTCTTTTCAGGGAAAGGAATGGTACCGACCCGTCGACAGGGTGCACGTCTCCAGGTATCCTTAAAAGACCCCTCTATACAACGTATTTTAGCCCCCAGAGGATACCCCCGCGGGGTGCGCTCGCACGCACCCCGTGGAGAATCGGACTTCTCACTAACCCTGCAGGCCAAGGACAAAA
This sequence comes from Microstegium vimineum, assembly GCA_022036555.1. Lineage (NCBI taxonomy): Eukaryota > Viridiplantae > Streptophyta > Magnoliopsida > Poales > Poaceae > Microstegium > Microstegium vimineum. The sequence goes on along the minus strand of CM039140.1, from coordinate 874,379 downwards.
CCTCCGGGCAATCCTTACTCCCTTCGAGAAACGCGTATCATAACCCCCAGAGGAGTTCTAAATCACTCCTCTGGGGCCTCGGGGGCTACTGTCGGGTACGAAGGTAAGGGGTACCCTAAACCCTTCGATAAATTAACGCTAAACATAGCAACCATTTTTAAGGCAAGGACCAGCCCACTACTCGGTAAGACGCGACCCATCAATCGAGGGCCCCCTCTACACCAACTGCGGCAACAAGCCACGGGCCGGCTCCACCTCGACGACGGACGAGGGGGCGAGCGAACGACCCCCGGCTCCACCTCGATGACGGACGAGGGGGCGAGCGAACGACCCCGGCTCCACCTCGACGACGGACGAGGGGTCGAGCGAACGACCCCCCGGCTCCACCTCGATGACGGACCGAGGGGGCGAGCGAACGACCCCCCCCCCCCCGGCTCCACCTCGACAAACGAAGAACGGACGAGGGGTCGATCCCAACCTCTACCTCGACCCTTCCGACCCCGTCGACGCCTCGACCTCTACCTCGGCCAGGGGTCGAGCGGACGACCCTCGGACGAGGGGCTCGATTAACCCAACTGCTCCCGGCATGGGTTAAAGTGAACCCACCTAACGACATGGGCACACCGCGTCCGCTGTCAAATCCGCCAACTCCCCGTCAGGTCCCCGATTCCTGTCAACTGTGCCGCCACTGTCGCCACTACGCGAGTACGGACTCCAACAGTACCCCTCGGAAAGTGAACAGTGCGACCCTCGACGACGACTTCGGGAACGCGACAGAGCCACGCAGGGCTCGACCCCCTCCCTCGACCGGGGGGCTCGACCCCCCTCTCTTCAACAACTCCGGTACGGAAGCCGTCCCATCCGCCCCGTCCCGCTTCGGCCGTGGGACTCGTGCCCGCCTGCGAACAGTGCACTGCGACGACTTCTACTGCCGCCACGACCGGGGACGCCAGAAGGACGGGAAGGCCATGCCGCCACAGTACTCAACATCTCTCCGCCAACACTGAGCCGCGGATACGCTACCCATACTGCTACTGTTAGGACCCTGTGCCCTCGGGCCTCCCCTTGGTCTATAAAAGGGGACGCCGAGGTAGAGTATAGGGGGACTTCTGGGGACTCTCTAGGTCGGACGATCGGACTTTCGTTCCCAGGGACCCTAGTTCAGACTCTGACACTCTACACTCCACACACCCCGCCACTCGATCGACCCCTCGGGTGGCCGACTCCGTGTAACACAGCTTGTACCCCTCCTGTACGAGCACGCCTTGGGTGCGAGATAATACAAGTCATCCTCTCCCCGCTGGACGTAGGGCCTTCTTTGCCCGAACCAGGATAAACCTTGTGTCCATCTAGCATCACGTCTGAGAGAGGGAGCACGCGATATACAAATTTACTCGTTGGTGGTCTTGACCCCCGGGTCATAACACCGACACGCATCTTAATAATTAGCTCTAGTATTGGTAACCCTGTTTAGTTACTCCATTTACAAAATCTTTTTATTTGGGTTATTTTTTTTTGTAAAATAGAACTAAACAGGGGTATCAAATTTTGCAAAAAGTAGCCCCCAAAATATTTTGCATTTGACACCCAATACATCAAAAATTAAAATATTTTACATCGTTGCGCGTGTCAGATCTCTCTTTCCACCACGTTTTATAAAATATTTCACTGTATCTAAACATCTAAACAGATATACATAAGTTTTTACGTTTTACGTTTTAAAGGTAATTTTTTTTTGCAAAAACTTTCCACCTCTTTTTAAATCTAAACAGGGCCACTTACCAGCGTTCAGATGTGCCAAATTGCATGCCGACGTTGCCACTGTCAGAGGTTTGAACAGTGTGACAGTCCCGGAGAGGTTGGAGACGTGACTGACCTCTGGCTCTGTAGACACTGTCAGCTATACGTATGATCAGAGCGCCTTTTGTGCAAGGCAGGCATGTGCGTGCACATGTTTTGATCAGGGTCATCCCTCCCCAGGAATTGGAGGCTTCATTTGCCAAGTTCTGATATATAAATAATTATCCAATATTTTCCTTAGAAACAAAATCTTAATTAGAGAAATGAAATCTCGAAGGTGAAAGGATCAAAGGTGTCTGTTGATTAGTCACCATTGGACCCAATTTCTGATCCTAGGAAACGAGGAAGTGACTAATTACCAAATTAGCTAATGAAACGTAGATGTATGAGTATCCTCGTTTTCATATTATATGGAAAAATGTTATATTGAAGGGAGTTATATATCATCCACTTGTTTATGAAAAATATAGAACTCTTCCAACAATAACATTTGGCTCTACCACTGAATAAACTACCTAGGTCCAGGACACAAATTATATGGATTTAAAACCACATTGTTTGGCCTCAACAACTTCATCGTGTTTAATCTATCCTTGATGGCATTTTGCTTACTTTGTGGGTGATTTGCATAGGTTGGGGTTCTACAGACCGTATGCATCCAGAAATAAAAAAAAAAAATCCTCTGTGCATAGGTTGGCATTCTCTGTGCATTCGCTTAGGAGAAGTGGTCGCATTGCGACGCGCCCGCGCGCGGAAAATGCGACGAAACAGGCGCACAACATGCTGCTCAAGAAGCTCGGTATGGAAGTAGTTGAAACTGCTACTGACGTTGATGTGGAACATAAATTCAAAGCGGCGTTCAGAGGGAATTTGTCGGAAAGAAAAAGGTATGTGATGCAGATCTTGCTCAATGGGGAGGTCGACCTGTTACCCATGGATCTAGAGCTGACAGGGATGGAGGATGCGGTGGCCTGATTGCCCCCCTCCTATTTCTTTGTAGCAGCCAAACTGTTGATCATGTCGTACAAACCAACCTGCTTAGTGTGGAACGTGCGTGGCCTCAATAGCCGTGCACGGCGCAATGTGGTGCGCAACCTGCTGATCACTCACAACCCGTTTTTAGTCTGTCTCCAGGAGACTAAAATTCCAGTTTTCTGTGCCTCCCTTGCAACTGAAATGTTAGGTTCGTCTTTTGATTACGCCTGTTTGCCGGCAATCGGTGCTTCTGGTGGGATCCTCCTTGGATGGTTGAGGGACTACTGAACGGTGTCTGACATCGTCTTGGGTCAATCCTCCCTTTCTGCAACTCTGGTTAACTTGGAGGGGGGCAATGCGCCGGTTTCCCCTTGGCGTATTACGGTGGTCTATGGACCAAACCACGAAGCTCAACGAGCCTCGTTCCTCGAAGAGCTCGCGGGCTACGGTGCTATTTCGTCTCTGCCTTGGCTTGCTTGCGGCGACTTCAATATGATCTATAGGGCAATTGACAAGAACAATGATATGCTCGACAGAAGGTGTATGCAACGTTTCAGATCATTCATCAACAGAGCACAGCTTGAGGAGATCCCCATGGCGGGACGGCTCTACTCCTGGTCTAATGAGCAGGATAATCCAACTCTTGAACTCCTGGACAGGGTCTTTGGGTCGGCTGGGTGGCTTTCTGCCTTCCCACGTCATCTCCTTAAACCGCTATCTACTGACTGCTCGGACCATTGCCCCCTGTTATTGATGTTTGATGCCTTTGACGGAGTCAAAAGGCGATTTTATTTTGAGCCACACTGGCCAAAATTCCTAGGTTTCACTGAGGTGGTCGCCGAAGCTTGGGCGCTGGACATGCCCCTGGCTGATCCGTTCAGAGTCTTAGACGCCAAACTCAGAAACGTCGCCAAGGAGTTCAAAGGTTGGAGTTGTAAGAAAATTAGTAGTATCCGTCTGCAGCTAACTCTAGTCCGGGAGGCCATCTTGTGCCTGGAAGAAGAGATGGAGCGCCGCCAGTTGCTCCCTCTTGGGAGGCTGCGCTGAGGCGCTCTCTCAAAATGAGGGTGCTTGGTCTCGCGTCGCTTTCACGCTCTATCGCCAGACAACGTTCCAGGCTGTTGTTCCTCGCCGAGGGCGACGCTAACACACGGTTTTACCACCTCTAGGCGTGCCATCGTCGACGCCGCAATAGAATTGAATCTCTGCATGTCCAAGGTATGACGGTGGTGCAAGACCCGCAGATGGCCAGCGCACTCTATGATCACTTCAACTCCATCTTGGGTACTGATTTCGTGCGCACAAGAAGGATTGACCTTCAAGCCATCGGCCTCCCTTCGATTGAGTTGTCGGCTATTGAGCATCTCTTCACTGAAGGGGAGGTCCTCGCTGCTATCCAGGACCTTCCCAGCCATAAAGCGCCGGGTCCTGATGGGTTCACAGGCCTTTTTTACAAGCAAACTTGGGAGATAATCAAATCGGACGTCATGAATGCAATGAACGCTTTCTGGGCACAAGATGCAAGAAGCTTGAACCACTTAAACGACGCCTATATGATTTTGCCGCGCAAAAAGGATAATCCAGAATCAATTGGGGACTACAGACCTATCAACCTTGTGCATAGCTTCGCCAAACTTATCTCAAAATGCTTGGCGCGGCGGCTTGTACCTCTAATCAACCAGCTTGTACAAGTGAATCAAAGCGCATTTATCCGCAGCAGATGCATCCATGATAATTTTCATGCTGTCAGACTTGCCTGTAAGGCGATCCATGGCAGGCGGTCAGCGTGTGTCCTCTTAAAGATCGACATTGCGAAAGCTTTTGACACCGTGGCCTGGACTTTTCTCCTGGAGGTCTTACAACACATGGGCTTCAATCGACGCTGGAGGAACTGGATCTCGGCTTTACTCGCTACTTCTAACACCAAGATTCTGCTGAACGGACGCCCAGGCCGCCGTATCTGCCACGCACGGGGACTGAGGCAAGGGGACCCCTTTCACCGCTGTTGTTTGTACTCGTTATGGAAGCTCTCAATTGTCTTCTCCGTTGGCTAGAGGCTGCTGGTCTTCTCACTACGATCGCGGGCTTGGATGGATCACGCGTAAGTCTGTATGCTGACGATGTTGTTCTGTTTGTGGCGCCACTGGAAACTGATCTCAAAAGGATAAAGGTTGCTCTTACCATCTTCGGTTTGGCCTCCGGTTTGCAAACCAACCTCGACAAAACGGTTGCAATTCCAATGCATTGCAGTGAGGAGGAAATTCAGATGGTGGTTCAGGTGCTCGCCTGCAGCATTGGGAATTTCCCTTGCCGCTATCTAGGGGTCCCGCTCTCAGTTTACAGGTTAAAGAGAGCTGATGAGCAGCCACTCATCGACAAAGTGGTTGCCCGCATACCCGGCTGGAAGGGGAGTCTGCTAAACAGCGCGGGGCGAACAACACTTGTCAAAGCGACGTTGTCAGCGATCCCCATCCACATGATGATTGCCCTGGGTATTTCGCAATGGGCAATTGAGTCCATCGACAAGCTTAGAAGAAGCTTCATTTGGGCTGGAGCGGACAAGGTAACCGGTGGGCGTTGCAAGGTTGCTTGGCGGACTGTGTGCATGCCAAAGGACATCGGGGGGCTCGGTGTTTCTGACCTGAGGCGCGCTGGTTTGGAGAGAACGCCTGCTGGGGCGCTACCCTACATCTAATGAATGTGCAGTGTTGGCGCTGTTTCAGGCGGCAACTCATTTCAGAATTGGCAATGGCACTTCCACGTTCTTCTGGACAGATAGGTGGCTTCGCGGCGCAAGCCTTCAGTTTCTAGCGCCAACAGTCTTTGCTGCAGTCAGACCTCGTTCAAAGAAGGCATCTGTTGCTGAAGCTATGTTCAACAACACTTGGGCAACACACTATGTTGGCCCTGTAACGATGCCAACAGCTGTCGAGATCGCCATGATTTGTGATTTACTTGACGAGGTCCAGCTCACTCCTCAACCAGACATTATCATCTGGAACTTGACATCGAATCAATGCTACTCGGTCGCCTCGGCTTACGCAGCGACCTTCTTTGGTTCAACTACCGCCTTTGGCACAAAGAAGCTTTGGAAGACTGCTGCTCCCCCCGGGTGAGATTCTTCTACTGGCTGGTGCTACACGGTCGCTGCTGGACGGCGGATCGAAGGTTTCGCCATGGTCTGCAGGACTCTAATGTCTGTGTTATGTGCGACCAAAGCGCTGAAACTATTGATCATATCATTTTTGGGTGCTGCTTCAGCAAAGAGGTCTAGCATGCTTGCTTGTCCCTGGTACAACTTCAATCTACCGTCACAATCAGGGAGGAGTCGGTGCTCCCTTGGTGGATGCTTCAGCGTCGTCGCATTCCCAAGCTGCGACGAAGAGGTTTCGACTCTCTTATGTTCCTCATAGGCTGGATGCTATGGAAAGAACGAAACGCCAGGACCTTCGACAATCGCCCTTCCACCGTCGATCAGCTGTTGGCGGCGATTCGGGCAGAGGCATGGACTTGGTGCGCTGCAGGGTTCACTCAGCTTCGAGAGCTGCTCCGCTCGTGTTCAGTGCTGGGTGCTTGAGCTTGGCTGCTTCGCGGCTATCGCGTTCTTTTGCTTCTTGGGCCTCGATAACCTGTGTTACCGCCCCGTTATGTAATCACTTTGCAAACCTTCTACCTGCTTAATGAATTACATGCTTAGGCATGTTCTAAAAATTTTTCATCCAACGTTTGTCAGAAAAAACTAATCCTTGCCATAATGTCCAAAAAAAAGAGAAAAAATCTATTTGACATTAGAAACTCGTGCTTTTCTATTTGAAATCCAAACTCAAAATTATTCATATGACCCTTTTTTATTTTTTTCTTTCCTATTTGACACTTTCGTCACTTTTGAGCTCTAACAGTGTTAGGTCCTAGCTAAAAAGACTATTTTGCCCGTATTTTCCTCCCTCGTCACTTTTGTGATTAATATTCTGCCAAAACCTTATATTATTCGTTTGAGCATCTTAGCGATCTTAAATGAAAAAAATTAACTCAAAATTAGAAAGTTATATATCTTATCAAAAGCTAAAACTTTTGTATAAAACCATCTTGACATTTTTATCTATTTTATTGGCCTGCATAAAAGTTAACGGTGCTGACAAACGAAGTTGGCGGAAGTGTCAAATATAGGGGAGAAAAATAAAAAGAGTGAAAAATAGGAAAGCTTTGAAGTTTATGTGTTAGATAGGAAAGTAGATTTTTTTCTAGTATCAAATAGAAAAATTTTCTTCGTAAACATAAGTCAAATTACCATTTATTCACCTCACTCGGGCGACCTAGCCACCGGTGGGCTGGCAGCAGCTATCACGGCCCAGACGATGGGCCACCCTCACCCAGCCCAATCGGGCGAAGGCAACGACTGCGTTTCCATCGCGCCGTCCCCGTGCCGTTCTGGCCGCTGTTCGGCCTCGCTTCCCTCCGCCATCTCGGCGACCCCACGGCGCAGTCCACGCACGAGCGCGACCCGTCCCAACCGAGACCAGACCAACCCCACTAGAGCTTCCTAGCGCGCAGCGCACACGCCGCACCACGCCACGGCGCAGCGCCAGTATACTACTCCTCCTCCGTCCCTCGCTGCCCGCCTGCTCCCCTGCCTTCCCCATCCACTCCACCACCACCACCACCACCGGCCGCAAGAAAACGAGCACGCAGTCTCCCACCTGGTCAAACCGCTCCCCTCCCTCCCCCACCACCACCGCCGCCGGGCCCCAATCCGCGTGCATCCGTCCGCCATGCCTCCTCCCCGCCTCCTGCTCCCGATCCTCATCGTCCTCCTCCTCCTGGCGCCTCCCGCCACGCCGCAGCCCGCACCGGGATCGGCGGCGACGCCGCAGGAGGACGACCTGCGGTGCCTCAGGGGCGTCAAGCACGACCTCACCGACCCCAACGACCGCCTCGCCGACTGGGACTTCAAGAACACCTCGGGGGGCGCCGTCTGCAGCTACAGCGGCATCAGCTGCTGGAACTTGCAGGAGTCCCGCGTCCTCTCGCTCTCGCTCTCCGGGTTCGGCCTCGTCGGCTCCATCCCCTCCTCGCTCCAGTACTGCCGCGCCGCCACCACGCTCGACCTCTCCAACAACACGCTCGCCGGCACAATCCAGCCGGCGCTCTGCGACTGGCTCCCCTACCTCGTCAACCTCGACCTCTCCTCCAGCCAGCTCACCGGCCCGATCCCCGCCGAGCTCGCCAACTGCCGCTTCCTCAACTCGCTCAGGCTCTCCGGGAATCAGCTCTCCGGCCAGATCCCCGCCTCCCTCGCGAGGCTCGACCGCCTCAAGTCGCTCGACCTCTCCGGGAACAAGCTCAACGGCCAGATCCCGCCCCAGCTCGGCGAAACTTTCTCCAAGGACGCCTTCTCGGGGAACTCGGGGCTCTGCGGCCGCCCCGTGTCCTCGCGCTGCGGCCGCGGGCTGGGGAGCACCGGCCTTGGCATCGTCATCGCTGCGGGAGTCTTCGGAGCCGCCGCGTCGTTGCTCCTCGCCTACTTCTTCTGGCGGTGCACCGGGAAGGGCAAGGGAGGGCGCCGCCGCCACAGGCGCGGCGCCACCGAATCTGGCGGCGGGGAGGACGGGAGCTGGTGGACCGAGAGGCTGCGGGCGGCGCACAACCGCCTGGCCCCAGTCTCGCTGTTCCAGAAGCCCATCGTCAAGGTCAAGCTCGCTGACCTCATGGCTGCCACGCAGGACTTCAGCACCAGCCACATCGTGGTCGCCGGGAGCTCGCGGGCGGGGACGGCTTACCGGGCCGTGCTACGGGACGGGTCCGCGCTGACGGTCAAGCGCCTGCACTCGTGCCCACTCTCGGAGAAGGCCTTCAGGGCAGAGATGGGTCGGATTGGGCAGCTGCGGCATCCCAACATCGTGCCACTCCTGGGCTTCTGTGTTGTCGAGGATGAGAGGCTGCTGGTGTATAAGCATATGGAGAGTGGGGCTCTTTCGTCGGTGATGAAGAAGCCAGGGGAAGCGCCTCTGGATTGGGCGACACGACTTAGGATCGCCGTGGGGGCAGCAAGGGGGCTTGCTTGGCTGCACCATGGGTTCCAGCTTCCCCAGATTCACCAGAATTTGAGCTCCAGTGCAGTGCTTCTTGATGAGGATTATGAGGCTCGGATCACCGATGTTGGGCTCACGAGGCTGGTCCGGATGGCGCCCGGCGAGGGCGGTGATACTAGTCCTTTCCTGAATGGGGACTTTGGGGAGTTCGGCTATGTTGCCCCAGAGTATGCTAGCAATCCAGTTGGTACGATGAAAGGCGATGCATATGCATTTGGGGTGATATTGTTTGAGCTTGTTACTGGGCAGGAGGCTGCTGCTGTGGTTACTGACGTGACGGGCGAAGGGTTCAAGGGGACATTGGTGGACTGGGTTAATCAGCTCAAGGCTTCTGGTCGGATCAGTGACGTTGTTGATAAACCATTGCGCGGAAAGGGCCATGAGGCAGAGATGGAGGAGTTCTTGAAGATAGCTTTTGCTTGTACCCATTCTCGTGTGAGGGAGAGGCATTCCATGTATCGGGTTTTCCATGCTCTGAAAAGCATCGGAGAGGGTCGCGATGTCACGGAGCAGTTCGATGAGTTCCCACTGGCCTATAACAAGGATGATTCAGACACTATGTAGCTGATGTTGATCACCCATTGGGTTGTGGAAATGTTTCGTCATGCTCATTGATGATATATCTCATGTAGCCTTGCTATGAACGGACCAGAGGCATAATGAGTGGTAAGCGAACAATATTGAGGCACCCAAAGCTAGCGCCGGATGCTGGATGGTCAATTCTATCGTTGCATCAGCTGGGGATGTGGTAATCATGTAAGCTGTAAGATCAGTTTACAATTCTGTATGTCGTTTTTCAGTTACTGCTAGTGCTTGTAGTATCTGTATGGAACTGTAATTCTTGATGTGCCTAAATCCTGATATCACCTTTCAAAGTTCCTTCTTGGAACAACCAGCATTCTGCTCAGTCATTGGATTGGCACTATGTTTCATTACCTTTCTTGGAAACTTAGCGGTTAATGTTAACAGGGTCCTGGGTTGTTAAAAATGTTCTACTATCTCTGAATCATACTATTCATTAGTGGCATATTTATGAGCTTTGGATATGTAGCTAGAAATGTTCTGTTTAATTGTTTAAGCTTCAAAACGTAGCTAACTGTGTGCTATACACATCTGAACCTTGGAACATCTAATTGTCGCTTGTTCTCTATATATATTATTTTATAGATTTCTATTTGGAAGCATCAGCGATGGGGAATGGAACTTTCAACATCACCTTTTTGTAGGAGTACTGGTTCTTTCAGCTATTTTTCTAAGCCACCGGTGGAGTCTTATCAAGCCGTCTGTCTTGGTTTATTTTAGGAGTCTACTACTACTTATGCTTTCTTTGATTTCAAAGTCAGCTCTCTGTAAAAAAACGAAGAATAATCAATTCCTGCGCACATGACAATCCACATATAATTGTCGCCATCATTCACAGCTAACTCCAAAATTAGACCACACCAAGTGATAACGAGGGCCACTCGGTGCCTTGACTAGTCTGTTACTACCCGCGTAGTTAAATCAAGACAAAATCTGAAATGTGACTGAAGTGACACCGCAATATTTTAGCCTTTTTACCCGCGCGAGAGTTTTTAGTTTTATTACCTGGGTGGAGACGGACCAGGACAAACGTAGGAGATAGTACAAGACTATTCCGTATTTATTACCAGTGGTTTTGTCTTGCATTGAGAAAAAACATGTTGCCTACCGAACGGCTAACCGCTCAAGACAAAACAGCTCCAACGAACACCTTTTTCCGGTCAAAGCTAGTACTGGTAAAAAATCACTCTCTTCTACAACAAACGACGTTTATTAACAGCAGCGAGCTGCTGAGAGCTGAAAGGGCTCCCTGATTACGGGCGTGTTTCGGACGGCGTCTGCGGATGCGGTGATGTGGATGTCGTGTGCGGCAAAAAAATCGCTCGCGCGGCGGGCCGTTTGGCGCGATTCTTCACTTGTTTTGGCCACCATCGCAGAAAACACTGCCTCAAACACATCCGTAGCCTATGCTTCCCTAATCCCTAGCTAGAAGATGAGAAGTAGGAGGCTAATTAGAAGGACTAGACATACATGAGCTGATTAATAATCTTTGAATTTTGGGTATTGACGAAATAAACTCATTCGATTGTCGACCCTCTTTTGCAGGTAAAGCAGTACTGCCAGTACGTTGTACAGTAAGTATCACCTTGTTGGGTTCTTCTGCAAGTGCCTAGCATAGTTGATAGTTCCCTCTGAAATCAGGGCTGCAAGCATCTGGTTCTAGAGCTGTAGTAGCCTGTGGCTTCTGAATTGCTGAGTGAGATCAACAGCTGGCGAGGCATCCGTGGATCGTCTCGTCTGCATTCTGCAGTAAGATGATCGTGCCTTCTGCCTTGGGCCCGATAGACCAACATCTGACCCCTCCCTCTGCCTGCAATGCACATGATGGGTACGACGAGCCTGGGGGCCTACACGATTTAACAGTGAACCACCAAGGATATGTTGGCGTTCCGTGTCGGCTCATCTCCGGCCCTCCCTGGCTTTTCCACCAGGGATTTAACAGTGGCACGATTTAACAATTTCCTTTTTCTTTTCAATTTTACCGCGGTGCAAGTGCAAGGCTTTTCCTCTCTGGTTATGCACGTGGGAACGACTCGGTCCTCGAGACTTTTCCACGTCCGGCCCTACTTTGCCCTGCGGTTTCTGCAGTCTGCAGCAGGACAGCGGGAACCCCTTGTTGCGATCTGAATGAATATTCTTTGGAGTTTGGACACATGATACGAGTGACGAACGACACCAAATCGACCGCGGCCATGGCTGGTTCTGGTTGCGCGCGGACGCGGGAGCCGGAGGGCATGTCGCCGTCGTTGACCGACCTGAGCGAGTAGGGGGGATCTTCTTTTCTCTGGCGGCGACTTTCGGGGAGGGATTTGAGTCGGATCGATCCACCCAATTCTTGCCGTGTGGTTCTGGCAACTGCACTAGTATACGTATATAGAGATAAATATCTCGCTTTCCTAGAGCACGAGCACGGGGCAGCAGAGACGTCGACAAGCCCCCTCAAGTAATTATTACGTACACTCGTATACTAAAATAAAGGAAGATAACCATATGGAATTGGAAGGTTCGAGTACAGCGAGAAACAAAATGTAAGAATCAAACTAACCGAGAGATTCTCCAAATCAACAGCAGGAAAACTGGAAACGTACTAGCCTGTTTGTTCTGATTAGTAGTGTCATCGTTCTCAAATGCTCAAATGCACTCAACGATTCAGCTCGGGACTACTTACGCATACATCTCAGAAACCAGACTCCTCGTCATTCGTCAGATTGGAAACCAGTTCCAGAAGGCATGAACTAATATAGAGCATCACCCAGGTAACTGGAAGTTGTGCAGGTCAGAGCCTGTCCTCTAAAAACGACACAATAATTTATGTAACACCGCTACAGAAACAGGGACCTATTTCTACTGCCAAAATGGCTCAACGCCAATCAGTTCTCAAGGGAGCGCACCAGGGCACTACGAAGGTACACTTCAGATTCTCAGCGGCAACAAATGTTCCAAAGTAAATAGCTAGAATGGCAACTAGGGGGGCTATTTTCACTTGGTGCGGAAGCTCAAGCCATGAGAATGTAGCAAAACTCAGACAACGTAGCGGTAAGTGATGTATCTTCCAGCAGTCTCACTGGATCGGGTGATCTTCACGACCTGCCCACGCTTCATCCCATAGTATCTTGCTATCGGGTCTGTAATCTGAATCCGGGGGAGCTGCATCATAGATAGTTTCATATCATCAGAACACAAAGCATCAGCAGGAATAGTGATATGAGTAGGAATATATGGCGGAAGGAATCTGTTTCTTTTTCTAATCACAGAGCAGAGCCTTGTATAACACGATGAAAGAAAGACGGTGCAACTAGGTGAAAGGGGTGTCTGATACTTGTCGAACTCAACCTTGAACATCATGAAATTAGAAAAAGGGCTGCCTAGAGAAAAAAAAAACCCAGGTTATCATAAGTGATGGTGAATCTTCACCCCTTGCCCTCCTCCACCCATTGTTGCTAGGGGAACATAAAGCTGTTTAGAAAAAAAATCACTAGAGGTGGACTGTGCATATAGGACCAACGCTTTGCGCTCAATCAGAAAGTAGATTACTGAAATGTTTTAGGGTGGATACAGAAGAAACATCGGTAATGAGAGTGCTAATGTGAATACAGAAGAAAAGGCTAATGTGAATGTCTCTCATAGATATGAAATTAATTTTTCTGCATCTGAAGGAATGAGAGATCCACATTCTTTTCGAGACATGCCATGCAGGCTTCACAAGGCATTATTCTGAAGGCCGGAGAGTTTCCAATAAGAAGGCAGGCAACAATTTGGTAGTGCATATTCTAATCATGGTTCAACAAAGAAATGAAGCAAAGATAACAAAAATTTTAATAGCAGCAGCAATCTGCAAAACGAAAGTGTGTTCTTTGTGGTACAACAGCTGCAAAGACATTCCCCCCTCCAGTGGCAAGGCCCAAATATTCACTGCTTTGTTGGATCTCACTGCAGGATCATGGTATGCTTTCTTCCTATTTTGTTTTCCATGTTGCATCTTCCAGTTAATTCAGACTTCAGAGCACCCTTGACATAACATTCTAGAATAATACAGTGACCTTTTATTTTATGTGTTATACAAAAGTTTATTCTACATGAAACTCATAATTAAGATATGTGTGGTACGAATTATGGCATTGCTTAATATACTTCTTTATGATATATAAACTAAATGATTTTTATGAAATGCAAGGGATGCTTGGGTGTTCTTCCTCGAAACCCACTGTTCCCTTCTCAACTCCCAAGGCTGAGCATTAGCCAAGGTATGCTTGCAGTAGGATATGGTCCTTCTGAATCTAGATGCCAAGTCCTATTTAGTTCTCTGTCTTTTTTAAATTGAATTCAATGCTCCAAAGTACCCAGCATGAGTAGGCACCTGCATGTTTTTTTAATTCCTATTTTTACCTTGCTCAAGTATCCTACTGTCGTGATTGGCTTGGTCAAACAATTCCTTAATCTTATCCGTAAGAGTATAGAAGCTACTTGATTCCATAAAATTAAATACAGTGTTCACAAGTATAACCTCTTGAGGCAGCTTCATTGTGGGTAGCAGCAGGCAAGTATCCTGTCAATTGGATGCTTGGATGATGTCCTTTTTAAAGATGGAGTGGCATGCACATATGTACCATATAAATCATGGCATCATAAATATTCTATATCAGATCTTCTTAATTTACAGTTTTCTGTATAACTGGTGAAAGCTTTTCTGTCCATTTTTTAGCCATGGCCCTACTTGTGGAAATCAGACAAAGAAATCTATATGAGGTCCTACAAGCTGGTTCTGCTTTGGAGAAGCTGGGAGTGCAAGTGTGCAACCATGACTCCTCGCTATCTGTCACAGCAATGTAGCACCTCATAGACTCCGTCCGATCTATATAAGTCACATAAATCTTTACAAAGGTAACTTAAATAATTTCTTGTTATGTATATTGTGAGGATCTAGGCAGCCTGAAACATTGTTACTTTTCAGGTTTGGATTTTTGTAGGTATCGCTACAGAAAATTTGTGCAGTTAAGTTGTTCAGCAGTGCATTTATCATGATACTATTCACACTTGATACAACTGAAAATTTTAATGCTCTAGCTTAACCCCTTTTAAGTATTACATTTTTTTTGTCTGTATTTGATCTTTATTCATGAAGAGATGCGGAATCCAAAGTCGAAGCTATAGAAAGATAACATTCTCTATTTAAAGGTATGAGCTTATGTGGATACTGATATTTATATTGTGAAATTATTAAGTGTGTTCCTTGGTGTTGAAGACTTGATGTTTTAAACTGTGTTTGGGTTCTTGCTGAATGAAAGGATATGTCTAAGATCAGAAGAGAATTTTGTGGTCCAAAACCTTTGCCTTGGTTGAGTTCAATCACTATAGAATTGTAAATTAAAAACATGCCTTAATGTCTCTAATTTTGACCTAATTATTTTTGTATGTTAGATTGCCTCATCTGAGGAAAAAATCAATTTTGATTCAAATTGTTGACATGCTTGGTAGAATACAAGTTTTCTTGCCGAAATTCCCAAACGAAATACAGGTGAGCTTTTTTTGTATTTGTTATTGATGGTAAATGTTAAACCTATGCATTTTTCAATATAAGCATCCCCATTTCTTGTAAATTGTTCGTCTAATAAAATTGTGTCTTGCAGGAGCTGGTGACCGATGGAATGGTATGTTAGTAGCCCTTGTTGTGAATTAAAGGTATCAAGGATGCAATATCACCTTGATGTAAATAGCATATCACTATCAGTGTCACCTTTGTTGTAAATTGTATATCACTATTGTTTTTCAAATTATCCATGGCAACAGTTGTACACAATCAAAGCATACAAGAATCATGAGGTTCTGTGTGATGAGTTGTGCCTATTGGTAATCTGCTTGGATTAGCTTGCAGTTCTCTACACACTAAAGAAATCAAATTAGCTTTTTAACCTTCCACGATAAGAAAAAGCAAACTGTTTACAACATTTAGCCAGGCACTGTAGGGATGATTTAAATATCTCCAAGATATATTAATACAGTAAAAAAAGAGAAGAATTTCAGTTTCTACAAACTCACAAAGATCGAAGTAAACTCATTCTAAGTTATAACTATATATTACAGAAAAAAGAGCAAATTTTAGTTTCTACAAACCCACAAAGATCAAAGTGAACTTGAGAGAACTACAACTACTAGCTAAGAATTTTTATTGTTATTCCTCCTTTCAAAGAGTTTTTATAGACACGTGCGTGGCACACGTGCATTTTCACTAGTTAGAAATGTAAAGCACGATGAAAGAAAAACAGTGCAACTAGGTGAAAGGGGTGTCTGATACTTGCCGAACTCAAACCTTTAACATCATGAAATTAGAAAAAGGGCTGCCTAGAGAAAAAAAAAAGAACCCCAAGCAAATGAGAGCAGTAGCAGGGGTAGAACCAGGACTAGAAGGTAATGGCTGCTAAGTACATCAGAGTAACATTTTATTTGATAGAAGGGTCTGTAACAGGAACATTGGACCATGAGAGGGTAGAGGCATGCCCATTGCTAATGCAAGTCACCCCTAGTTTCACCCTTGGTCAGTACTGTTTCATTGTCAACGTTATGGCAGAATAGCCTCAATCGTCCCTAAATGACTGGATGCTCGATCTAGTCCTGAGGTTTTGGTTTGTCCATTCTGATCCCTGAACGATTTTCTTTGGTCCAAAATAGTGTTTGGGATGACATGGAGCTCCATGTGTACAGATAACTCAACACTCAGTCATAAATTGTAGGCAAAATGTTCTTGTCCCTATGAAATCTACAGACAAGAGAAAAAAACCTAAGCTCAAAACACTTCTGTTCTTTTCTTTTTAACAGTTTAATCCACTAGAGGCAAACAAACTGCACACCGTGCTCCTACCCAAGAACTTGAACAAAAGATGCAGATTGAAGCAGCAAATGGGAATATAGATGTCTAGACCCAATAATGATGGCGATTGTTCAAATATGTGCAGCATACAAATTACTCGGGTTCAAACATATCTTGTTCATACTGTTACCCAACTATAGACAATTAGATAGGCTAATGACTAAGTAGCATAGAAGATTAACATTATATATACCTGTTAAGTGCGCAGACATCACAACAGTAGGTTATTTCACATGCAGCTAGTGGCTAGACTCTGAGTTATCTTGTAGATGTGTTGTCCAATGCATCACAAGGATTATTTTAGAGAAAGAAGATTGCTCAAGGGAGCAACTCAAGGAAGTGGGTCAATAGAAACTTCACTTTAAGACGCTGAATTGAGACTCACGCGAAACTTCAAGGACAATAGTGGTTATTCCGCCTAACATTATCTAAATTAATAATATGCAGTGGAATCAGTTATCAGTCAAACTAGTACTAATAACATCTGAAAGCATACTTTTCCAATTTTGCATAACTTGTTTAAACTAACACTGAGATTAAAAATATATTTCTGCCTCAATAGATTTTTTTTACTACCACTGTAGTGTGTCCCATTCTCACCTATTTTTAGCACTGTAGTGCTTCATATAACATCTTGCATAATATAGTTTATCCTTCTTCTTTACTTAGTCTGAAATTATACACAACTCTTGTAATAGAGTAGTTAACAGTCCTAATCTGCAATGAAATTAACTGCAGTAAACAAAACCCTATGGTCTGACTTATTCTCTACACAATTTGGGTAAACAAATAGGAAGCCAAGCTGAAAACTGTGCATGCCATATGTCTATTTTTATATCACAAGGCTAACTAAACGTTCAAACTTATTAGCAGACCAGTGCTTTCAATTTCTCTACTCATATTTTACCAATTAAAACATATGCCATGCACTTTCTGCTGTTTAGACGATAACTACTGGAGATTGTCAATTTGGCCTAAACAAATTCACATTGCCAGTTCTCAATGAGGTAGATAACTAAAAAAATCAAATGGGCATTTATGTGTTTTGTCAGTTCCCAATGAGGCAGCTAAAATCAAATGGACATTCATGCTAACAAGCTACAGCATGCAAACAAGCTGAAAATAGCTTAATATGCAGCAACCTATTGCTTCAGGAAAATCATGGGAGGACAATAACTTCCCCAATATGCAGAACCAGGCATAGTTTCATGGAATCACTGTACATTAAACCTTAACCCACAGAATAGAACAACAACAAAGCCAGGCTACTCTGAGGAAAGAATAGGCAAAGTTATTCGACCTGGGTTTCCTTCACGGTGTACCGCTCTAGAAGAGTCTTCTTCTCTTCCGGTGTCAGGAGTACGTGCTCTGGCACTAGGACATGCTGCTTAATGTTGACAAGAAGCTCAGCTTCCTGGACAGACATCACAATAAGCATCAGCCACAGTTTTTTTTTTCGCAAGTACCAGGGCACATACTTGACACAGAGATATACCAGGGCAACGAGGCAAAGAGGAATTAGAGAGTGCACCTGGAAGACCTCGAGGTGGTATTTCTGGGAGACCTCCTGAACGGCGCTGCGTGCGAACGCGCTGAGCGCCTGCTGCACGACAAGTATGCCGGCGAAGACGCTCTCCTGCTTCATCTTCTCGACGTAGTTCCTGATCGTCTTCACCCCGGGCTTGGCCTCATTGGGATAGAACACGTAGATCTGCAGGGGTAACGTACGGCTAGGGTTAAGCCGAAGCGGCGGCAGCGGCGGCGGCAGCGTAAGAAGGAGCAGAGGAACAAGTAAGGGACCTGTTCGGAGAAGTCTTTGTTCAACTTCATGGCGCTCATGGCGAGGTCGTCGCGGCGGACGGGGTTGCCGAAGCGATCGATGAAGTCGTTCCTTGAGAGCTGGATGTCCTCGTCGTTGACCGTGTATCCGCGGTCACGCAGCATCTCATACACCGTACGGCGGATGCGGTAGAGCCGGGTCACCTCCTCGTCCGGCGACGCCATGCCCCTCTGCTCCCTCTCCTTTAGTTCCCGGTGGAATTACAAGTAGGGTTTAGGCGATGGAGCGGCGCCGGCGCGGACGAAGGCGGGAGTTGTGCGCGGCGCGGGCGACAGGAGGTAGGGTTTGCTTGGAGAAACGAGGAGTGGTCGCGCTAAGGAGAAACGCCGGAAACCCGGTGGAGCGACGCACTGGTCCGAAGCGGCGGCGGCGGTTCTATAGCGGCGGGAGCTGTGCTGTGGAGACGAAGAAGCTCGGGGCTTAAAACCCTACTATACTCTTCTCTGCTTAAATGAATATAATATATATAATATAGGTGAGTCGGATGTGGGCTGGACGTAATGGGCTTTTTTCTGAGTTCAGCCTCAGGATGAAAAATGCAATTGGGCCAATGTATATGCCACGGACCACCAAGCAATGAACCGTATACGTACACACATCCCGGCGGGTTCCGCTTCCTCTTACTCCAATCGTTCGTCGTTGTTTGGACTTGGAGTAGGCTGTAGCCAATATTAATTGGTCGTGTGTAGTATACCGAGAAGCCGTCAGGAATGTCAGGTGCATGTCTGTGCATGGGTCTGATGGCCGGGACAAGCTAGCTAGAGAAATCCAAACACGCTCGCATTCATCCTCTCGTTCCCCGCGGCGCCGAACGAAGAACGACGTGTTCACTACCGTCTCTGGTCTGCAGGTTCCCTCCATGCATGCAGTAGGTAGAGTATAGTAGATTCTGTGCGTATACACGCGCACACTAGAACAGGGGCGCGACGACAACGACAAAGTAGCCTCCTCCTATTTATTGTTGTTTTATGAAATGTTTAATGTATGTTAAAATTAAATTTATAATGATTTAAGGGTTTGAAAGTTGTATATTTGTATTCAGTGGAAATACGATGTGTAATATTTATCGATGGAGACAGATAGCGTATATGTCTCTATCTCTATAAATATCTGCCGTCATAGATGTTGCTTTGATGGAGGCAATAGCGTGTCGGGACGCTCTACGGATAGCCTCCCGAACCGGATTGCAAAAGATATATCTGGAAACATATTGTTTGGAGTTGGTCTAGCTATGGGAAAAGAAGGATTTCCAATGGTCTATCGCTGGATCGTTATTGACAGAGATCAATGAGATGAGGCTTGCCTTTAGGGACTTTGTTTTTAAATATGCAACGAGAGATTATAATAAAGTTGCTCATGTATTAGCTAAAATAAGTCATTAACACACATTAGTCGGAGGTGTGGCATATGTAATACCGACGTGTGTACGTGATTTAGTCTTGTATGAGGCTTCGACCGTTTCAACTTGAATGAAAGGCAAGCACCGTCTCAAAAAAAAACTCAACATATGGGAGAAAAAATATTAAACATTCCGCTCTAAAATATTCGTAGACTGTCTATTTAGTTAGGCTTGAATGGGTTACGAAGGAATACTAAACATGTCGCCATTATATTTTTTGTTACACCCATTGTTTGCTAGAAAATCCATAAAATTTTATTTATACTTGCTTGCCATTTGTAATAGCATATTAATTTTAATAGTTTACAAATACAACTCAAATGATTATTGTCATTCAGGCAAATAAAAGATATAAAGAGCAAAAAATAATTTAGCTAATTGAATCGCTCGAGTTGGACACAACCAGTAGGTTCTAGATTTTTATTTTCATGACACGTGGGTCCCACCCAACTGAATAAGGACGTTGCTGCATGTCATGTTTTTTTTCTCCACTTCTTTTCTGGGCCGTCAGATCTCAATCGTACTGACGTTTTTATTTTTGATGGCGTGACCCGATCTTCTTTTAAGACTGCGACCCAGTTTAAGTCTTAAAAAGATGCGTTCATGTCTGGGCTAGGCGGTCCTTTGGGTTTGACGATCCGGTTGTTGGTCTAAAAATGGGCCTCCATTATCCGATGGTGTGAAACAGGCTTCAAACTCTGAGAATCAAACCTTTGAACCCTGTTTGAAAACTTGCAAACACTGCATGGAAGGACTGGCTCAAGCAAGCAAGAAAACATCCCCAATGACACTTACACTTGTCACTGATGGCAAAATTCAGGATTGATGGAAAGTTAATGGAAAACAAATAAGCGGCATATTGAGCTGTTAAGCAACACTACTTATACAAGCAAGACAGAAAGCTTTTCAGTAGCATGTGATGCTACTTAGTACCACACATGGAATTGGAAACAAAAAACATAAACGACTTACAGGGAATTGGGAAAAAATATGCAAGGACAGACATGACATAATCAATATTCGCACACATGGCAAGTGAGATCTGAGAGTTAAGCACACAACAGATCTCACATCTAGTTGAAACTCAACAGCAAAAGAGTCATAGCGGTGTAATTATCTTCAGTTATCACAAATGAGTAACAGTAATACAGTATGGTACAAGCAGTAGTTGTACTCGTCACTGAAATGGAATGCAAGAAAAATGATGTGAAGCAGTCACAGCAAGCAAATCATAGTTCACAAGATTTTCAGACCATCTAATCATATTTGCAACAGCAAAATCTAAAGGTTTTAGTCAGTCAAGAAAGTATTTGAACAGAGTAAGCAAATGATGACATGCACTGTTGCAAGAAATTAGCAACCACTGTGGCGAACTGGGATGCCCATCCAGCCATACCAATTTTCATAATGGGGCACAAGGAAATGGTACAAACTGCCAAATCAATAACGAGAATCTATTAGCTTTCATCAGATCAATGGAACCGAGGCAAGAACTAACAGATCGTAGTTGCATAGCAACTTTCAGATATGATGCTTAGTTCATCACCAGTACGTGAACATAGATCAGAACTAAAGAAGGAACAAGCTAAGCTTGACCAGTTCCAGGAAAGCACAAG
Source organism: Microstegium vimineum (assembly GCA_022036555.1). Taxonomy (NCBI): domain Eukaryota; kingdom Viridiplantae; phylum Streptophyta; class Magnoliopsida; order Poales; family Poaceae; genus Microstegium; species Microstegium vimineum. The sequence goes on along the minus strand of CM039140.1, from coordinate 853,213 downwards.
ACAAATAACGAAGGATTCCATCTAGACTACAACCGATCCAGACCATCAGACGAGATGCAATACCCTTTGATCAGTTATAATAAGGACGCAGAAACAGAAACGACGAAAGAACCCTTGAAGAACCTCTCGAAGAACTGATCCAGACGGGGCCCAGAAGACGCTCCAACACCGTCACATCCAAGCTCGATCATGCGTCTTTACTGCGACGGCGACCTAAACTGTAGCGCGCCGCCGCGGTGGCCCCTGCTCCCGCCGCGGCTCTTGAGCCTCCAAATCCAAAGTCGACGACGACTCCGCTGGCGCTGGCAGTGGCTCGGGCGCGGGCGGTGGCGCCGATGTCGGTGGCGCCTTCCACGGCAACACGGGTTCGACGGGCTTGCAGCAGGACGGGCAGCGCATGCGGTTCTCGCGGAGCCAGTCGTCGATCTTGCTCGAGCACTTGTTGGGACCCTTGCGGAGGTGGAAGACGTGGCCGCAGGAGAGCGTCCGGACCTCCTCCCGCTGGTCCAGGCTGTGGCCGCACATGGCGCAGTTGTAGTCCAGCGTCTGCTGCAGCGTGGTGACCCCGCCGAGCGTCCAGACGCGCACCCGCCACCATCCTCTCGAGAACCGGCCCTCGCGGTAGGCATTCACGGCGGCCCAGTAGCTCACGCCGGCCAAGAGGGCAACGGAGACGCCGCCGAACACGGTGCCGATGGCCAGCCCGACGTTACGGCCGTCGTCGGCCATGGCGCCTTCGCTCCTCTTCCCCTTCCTTACGTCTTGCTCTTGCCTCTCCTCCCTCTCGCTCTCTCTTGTGCCCTGGATTTCTTAGTTGTTCGCTCGCGTTGCTCTAGGATTGTTCGCGTTTGGAAGCCGAAGGTGGCAATGGCATTGCCTGCGGACTGCGGTGGGTATTTGTAGGAGAAAAGAAAGGGGGATGGCAGGCTAGTCGGTTAGTTACATTGTGGGCCCCATGCCTTGATCCCAGCACCGGATGCTGGCACGCTGCTGGAACTGGAAGAAGCACACGCACGGCGAGGGGAATGCTGTGAGTAGTTGCGTGTCGCACAAGACATCCTTAGCACGCTGCGGCCGTTAACAAGAAACTGGAAATGTGCTTTCAGAATTCAGATAAGAGAACCACAATAGGAGTCCAATTGGACGTACTCAAGTACTCGCTTTGGACAAGGTCTATTCGGATTTGAACAGTGTATGCAGCAACCACCGATCAGATACCACTGCAGTCTGTACGCCGACGATGTAATTATCTTCATGCACCCAGACGCGTCTGACGCCAGAGTCATTCGGGAGATCCTGCGGATATTTGGAGAGGCCTCCGGCCTGAAGACCAAGCTCGTCAAATGCTCCATCACGTCGATCCACATGCTGAACAACAACATGGAGGAGCTCACGGAGATCGTCGGGTGCCAAGCATCTGAATTTCCAATAGCTTACCCCGGCCTTGCGCTTAGCACAAAGAAGGTCCCCAAGGCGCGGATCCAGGCCACAGTGGATGCCGTGGCAAGGAGGTTGCCCGCGTGCCACGGGCCGCTCATGGCCAAGAGTGGCCACCTCATTTGGATCAAATTTGTGTTGTATGCGGTACCTATCTACACCATCATAGCGGACGGGCTGCCACCATGGGCGATAGAAGAGATAAATAACATATGCAGGAGATTTCTTTGGACGGGCAAGGAGGGCTCCATCCGAGGGAAATGCATGGTCACTTGGCCAACGGTATGTCGGCCCTATGACCTCGGGGGCCTTGGCATCACCAACCTCCGGCTCGCCACCATTGCATTACAATCTCGGTGGCTATGGATGCAGCATTCAGACACCGAGAGGGCTTGGGCCGGTCTGTCGGTGCACGTACAGCAGGAGGTTCGGGATTTCTTCCGCGCTTCCACATACACCGCCATAGGGAACGGCAGTTCCACCCCCTTCTGGACCGGGAAGTGGATCCTAGGTCGGGCGGTACAGGAATCGCACCGCTCCTCCTGCAGTACGTCAGCGTGGAACGGGAACCTTACGGCAGGCTGGGCAGTACCGAAAGGACATGGGATCTCCACTGAGAAGCCATGAGTCGAGGCCGAGGCACTTGTCGGTGCTACCGCAGTGGAACACGTGGCCGCAGGAGAGCGTGCGGACCTTCTCGCCGGCCTCCATACTGTCGCGGCACAAGGGGCAGGGGTCGTCCAGCGTCAGCCGCAGGGTGGTGACGCCGCCGAGCTTGAAGAGGCGCATCCGCGGCGACCGCCACCACGCGCGGAGATTGGTGACGCACACGAAGACGATGAAGGCGACGACGATGATCGCGACCAGGGTGACGGCGGCAAGGACGGCGCCGAGCACGACGCGGACGGGGACGGTCACCAGCCAATAGATGAGGTTGAAGGCCATCGGTCCTTCGCTCCTCTTCCCCTTCCTTGCGCAGTTGCGCCTTCTTCTTGCCTCTCCTCCTCCTCGCGCTCTCTCGTGCTCTGGCTTCCTTCTCGTTCGCTCGCGGTCGCTCTTGGATTGTGCGCGTGTTTGGAAGGTGGCATTGCATTGCCGTCTCGTGGGTATTTGTAGACGAAGGTGGGCGTTGGGCAGTTGGCTGATTAGTTTGTTAGAGTCGATCAGTTGGTTACCATGTGGGCCCCAGGTCTCGATCCCGACGCCGTCCGTACACCGGGCGCCAGCTGGCAGAGCGAGGGGGCGGAAGGGAACGCTGGACTACAAGTAACTGGATGCTCTCATGACGTCATATGGGGTTAGGGAGAAATACTTCAGCGCTGAGCGTCAACTAACCAGTCATACAACTCTGTTATAACTAATGATTTTGCACTTTGTACTGTATACTACTAGAAAACCTTCTCAGGCTCACTACATACATGCATATAATCTGCAATCTGTACGGATCCTGAACTTTGCTGTTTCTTCTGAATATATTCCTGCAGGGGCTGTGGCCCCTCCAGTTCTTTCAAAAAAAAAAACATACATGCATATATAGGGATGCCAGTGTCACAAGCACACGATGAGATGAGATGATATAACTGCAGGAAAGTATTCCCTTCATGCATATAACAACAGCTACCAATGTGGGCTTATCAAGATATATACATGTGTTAGAGACTTGCTTTTCAACTAGTACTGTATTTCTGAAGAAAGTCGCCATCATGGAACATGTTGGTCCACAGGTTCAGGATGTTTTTCTTCCATTATCTAAAAAAAAAGTTCAGGATCAGTCTGACATGTTCACTCGGAAACTAACAGTCTGTTCGCTTGGCTTTTCAGCCGGCTTAAATCCAGCTAGAACAATGTTTTTCTCTCACAAAAAATCAGTCAGCAGTGCATAATCCTGTCAGAACAGTGCATAATCCTGTCAAGCGAACATGCCCTAATGTAGCAGCTTCACCCATCCTGAATTTCTGCATATTTTTTCAGCACGTTATTTGTTCATGTGGTTAGTAGCAAAAGATCTTTCCTATATCTAGTTTTCTCATATACTCGGAAACAATAGCAATGGTGTTTATTTCCCTCCTAATGAATGCACGGTCGGTCACGGAACTGGTGTCATGTTGTTGGTAAGAAGTGAAGTATAAAGCCTGTTCGTGGCTTCATATGCAAGCCGCGAGTAGTCCTCGCCGTCGATGGCTGTCATCCCCAATGCTGCCAGCCGCCACAACTGCTCACCGTGCCTATCAGAGCACACGCGGCGGTGAGAGCGCCGGAGTGTGATTGTGAGTGCTGACAGCTTCCTGCGAGAGGTGAGCGGATTTTTTTTCCCCCTCGAACAGCTAGCACAAGCCAGTTCTTTGGAAACGGCCACTTCTCTCGGAGTTTTTTTATTATTAATATTTTTACTAAAAAGCCTGGCCAGGAAACCGAACAAGCAACCAAACTAGAAAGGCTTGCTTTTAATCTGAAAGTCTGAAGAATCTGCGGTCCATTTTCATTTAAGCTGTCGTAGCCTGAAGAATCTGTGGTCAAGTATCTAGAAGTTTAGCAATCCGGATGATTGTCCGTAGATTCTCATTTCTAAGTGTGAAATGACACATATACTCCTGAAGTTGATGGTAACATTTTTTTAACTGGATACAATCTCAAACAATTATAGTACAGTAATAGTTTTTTTTTTTAGTTTTGTGACACCACATGTAACACTAATAGACCTGGCAACCGGAATGGTCTATATAAATGGACCGTGTTTCTCCTCCTATATACACATCTACCTTTGGAGTTTCCAGCAACAATCAGATATAGGGCATCTAAAAAACAATCAAACACACCCATCAGTCGGGTGCGGTGCTGAACGCCAAGCTGCTTCTTCCTGGCCGAGATGGCCAGCACCAGTAGTGCTCTAGAAGAAGTAGCCAGTAGCTGTGACGGCCTGTTCGCTTGGCCGTTTTTTAACTGATAAGCCGCGGCTGATGCTGTTTTGGCTGTTTTTCTGTGAGACAAAAACACTGTTTCGGTGGCTGATAAGCCGGCTCATAAGCCAAGCGAACAGGCTGGACACAAATTTTCAGGATTACTAGTCATATTTTCAGAAACCAGACCCACAGATTTTTGTCAGTCAACAATGTCTAAGCAAACAGTACACATTTCAAGCACTACCTCAAGACAACGCCGAACAATGCTGTGAACAGTTTACACTAAAAATCATTTTCACATTGAGGCACTAAGCAATTGAATAGAGTACCAGAGAAATGAACAATGGATCTATTTGCTTCAGTCAGAACAGTGTAACTGATCCAAGAACTAACAAATCATCGTTTCTTGGCATCAAGAAATTCAGTTCGTCCTAGGTGAACACAAATCTGAACAAAAGAACAGGAACAAAGAGTTGATCCAGAGTTGAACGCAAGCAGAGCTCACATCCACCTAAAATTTGACTAATATCTGAAATCGACTGGGAAACACAACATCACTCGATCATGTGTTGCATACATCCAAGGAGCTGAAGAGTAGATGATTAAACAGGTCAGTTATCAGAAAAACGAACCTATATACAGATTAAACAATACAATACAATACAATACAATACTCTTCAGAAAAGCAAACACTGTAGCTGGAATGCAGGAAAAACGATATAAAGCAAACAGAAATGAAATAAGAACAAGAAAATAAGGTCACAGATTTTCAGAATTATTAATCATATTTTCAGACACCGTACCTACAGATTTTTGTCAGTCAACAAAATGTCTAACAGATGATTCAGCTGATTTCAAGCACCACTGAAAGACATTAGCAAACAATGCTGTGAACAGTTTACACTAAAAATCATTTTCACATTGAGACACTAAGCAATTGAAGAGAGTACCAGAGAAATGAACAATGGATCTATTTGCTTCAGTCAGAACAGTGTAACTGATCCAAGAACTAACAAATCATCGTTTCTTGGCATCAAGAAATTCAGTTGGTCATAGTTGAACACAAATCTGAACAAAAGAACATGAACGCAGCTAAGTTCGATCAGTTCCAAGAAAGCGAATGAAAGAAACACAGAAGAATCTTTCAAGAACTAATCCAGACCATCAGACAACACGCACCACCGGGCTACCCTCGATCAGTTCCAATTCCAAAAATGCAGAGATAGAAACAACGAAAGAATCCTTGAAGAACCTCTCCAAAAACTGATCCAGAACGCCCCATCCCCACGCGTCAACACCGTCCCATTGCATCCAAGCTCGATCACGCGTGTCTACTGCGATGGAGACGCCTACTCCGGTAGTGTTTCGTCGAACTAGTGCGACGGGAACAGCAACTCCTCCTAGTGCTCCTCCGAAACACATTACATCAGATAATGAGCATTCCTGTAGTATCTGTTGATGTACCTAGCCTGCAGAAAACAATAGGTACAAGGTTAGATCTATTCAAATGCTTTAACTGAGGAATGCTGAACAGGCGTGTCTGGGGTTAAATGGCTGCATACCTTTACATTGTTCACGTCAGGCGTGTCAGGGGTTTTCACAGGATAAAACTTGTAAAATTTTATATTCTCAAATGCCTCTTTCACCTTAGGATCCATATCATCAATCGCTTTCTTCCTAGCTTCTTTAGCCTGCTTGAGCTCTCTCTTCCTTTCTCTAACCTTCTCCTTCAGGAAATCCTAAATCAAATAATGTGGCAGCAAAACTGTAAGACACAATTGTAACCAATTCTAAGATTAGATTAGCCACAGACTAAGCACAAAATAAATGCAGTACCTTGAATTTTTCTTTCTCATCCTCTGGCATACCTTCTTGAACTTTCTGATCTGCAAAATCCTGCATTGCAAGACAATAATTGAAGCCATTCAACAAATGCACTGTCATGGGTTGCAACTCTGGCATATTGAACAGAACAAAACACATTTCAACAACAAACCTCATAATCATCCATTTCCCAATCAAACTCATCAACTATCTGCAGCAAGCAGAACAAAGTAAACACGGTGATGCATGACAACAATCTACATCTATATGAAATCAAAATTCATGCATAAATTAGGAGGCATCAGGTACAATAATGTCGGATGGACCAACTAATAAAATTGTTAAAGCGGGAACCACGGTGGCTGTGAGGCGATGAGCAGATTTATTGCCACTTCACACAATAGACTGATAAAGGGAAACTTCAAACAGCCCAAACCTTCCCTTTCGGTTTGCACAGATTAGGTAATACTCACTGAAATAAATAAGGAATCTTACCGGGGGTTCTAGTGGATATAAGAAATTGATAACTGTGTCTTCTTCGTCTTCCAGCGGTTGCAGCGGCATATAGTCTACAGAGATGATAGAGAAGGTTCATACACAGATGACAAGATTACTCAGAAAAGAAATAAACATAAAACCAGATAATGACATACATATTTAAACTAAATGACTTACTGACTTATAATTAATTAGTAGAATAGTTGAGGAAGTGTGAATATGCGAGAACACAGGTAGAGCTGTATAAGGGTTCAGTGGGAATGTAAGGTTATCTCAAATGATTGACTGTGCTGTTTTAGAAGGTGTTGACCTCAGCCACCTAGCTTATTATTTCTGCCTAGGTTTAGGTGGTCATTGCACGGTATGTGCCACCTCAACGCTTTCCTAAGGATTTTTATAACAAAACATGCTTGGACACTTCACAACATGACTACAAAACGAGCACAACACTCATGTTACAAAAGTTAATTTCAAGCCATACACAGCACAACAATCAGCCAACTGTATTTCTTCGTGGCCACGTTATTCAACTGTCATTCCAATGAATTACTACATTGCAGCCATTTAACTAAGATGTAGTTGCAGCATCATAGAATTTTATGCACAAACTCGATTAAGCTTACAGGGCATGCAGTAGTCAAACTTCTTGACTCTCTCAATTTTCAGATGCTTGAGTGCAGACCTACAAAAGGTATAAACCAGACATTTTGTAACTTGAACCAGTGGTAACAACAGCAGTGCTTAAAAAAAATATATAACACAACAACTGATGAGCACAAATATCGTAGACAAATAAACAACAGACAAAAATACAAATCCTAAAGCATGAAATACCCAAACCATAGATTCTTATTACAAACCTTCGTTGTGTGCATCCGAGAGTGAATATTTTTGTTTTCAAACTGTCAATCCTGCTAAGCCTACAGACAAAGCAAAGCCAATATTAGAAAATGAGTTGCGATGACTTAGGAGAAAAGGTACACATACAGTCATACAATGTGTTCAAGTCATCCGATTAATCATTAATAGCGATTAGTCATCCTAGTCGGTCCCTAGTGTTGGATTAGGAGGACCGACTCGATTAGCTCGACCAGAAAGCTGGTCGTCCGATTAGTCAGACTAATCGAGATTAATTGTCCAACTAGGGCACGGACGACCAGTTTGGTTGCTCTATTTTTTGGGACTGTGTAACTGGGCAGTCATGTGGGCTACTGGGCTTGGAGTTTGGCCTGTTAGGGTTAGAATAGGCACCCAAAAACACTGCATAGCAGAGAAAAAAAACAACTCCCAGTCTCCCACAAGTAAGTCACCAACTAAACATTAATGCAGTCTTGATGCTTGCTTGATTGTGTATATTACTATATTATATAGTAAATATAGGTATAAATATATAGTAGGTATATGTCCTGATATACATGTAGTAAATATAGGTATAAATATATAGTAGGTATATGTCCTGATATACATGGACGACTAGATGGACGACCAGGGTTGACTAGCCTCAACTAATCGGACTGGTCGACGACTAATCACGATTAGTCACCTGGTCGGTCCCATGGTGACTAGGTTCAACTAGACGACCTGAAAACATCGTACGCATATATATAATGAAAACAATAAGCAGCAAATATCATTCAACATGATAATACAAAATTACCGGTCCTCAAGGGGAACATAAGGCACCCATGCCATCTTCATTGCCTTCATTGGCACGATTTCCTCATTTTCCCTTTGTACGGAGTTTATGCCAATTTTGTCTGAAGGTGGTACTGGACTGTCTACCTGCAAAATAAAAGAGTTCAGGTGTTAAATGAGACCGACACTACCCAGAAATAGATGGCAAAATATTTGACCCATAAACAAATTGTTTGGTCAAGCCAACATAAATAAACTACAAATGCAAATACAAAAAACAACACTTGTCACTGCATTCTAGAGTCAAAACACCAACGAAAAGGAAAGAACACCAGCCAAAAACTTTTATCTGGACAGCATCAATATTGTTAAAGAACGAAAAATGGCTTAATAAGGTACTAAATCTTCCTACCAAAATATAGTTCCCTTGGTAATATCAATGGACAAGGTAGATTAAGTCTCTTGCCTTTTTTTACTTTCAAAATGTTTGTTGCAATGTGTGTGCGGTTGATAGTACTAAATAAAAATTGGAACCAACACCCACCCCACCAGATATCGTTTGAATTGTTTGCTAATGCAAAAGTAGAAACAGAATTGTTTAATTGTCTAGCTGCCATAGTTATGACCTATATGAGTAAATTTTCATGTCCAGCAGTTATGTGGTTTGCTTATATGGCTAGCAGCTAGCTGGTATCCCCAGCCTGTACAGTGAACCTTATTTGCTTTCAATAAAAGCAGAGTTTTCCCATGAGAGCGAAAGAGCTAGAGTTCATCATAAGATGGTGTGAAACTAAAAGGGACGTTTTCAGGCGTGTTTCTAATAAGTAATAATGTGTTTTGGAACTCAAAATCAAGGAATAAATATACACAGGATAGTTGTCCAGCCAAGAGGGGTAGACAAGAACTTACAGCAACTACAATTGGAATAAGCACTATTTTTGATTCACCATTAACATCCAAGAGTTGGGCTGCATGACAACAGGAGCCAATTAGTCTTGTATGGAACAATACTCAGCAGGCTCGCAAAAATAGTAAGCAATTGAAACAGATGACCTATACTAAAATCCACTTTATAAATCCAGCTCATAAATAGTGTCACATAGTTAGAACTGTCGAATTTAATAAACTAATAGCTCTTCAAGATTAAATTTAGATTAAAATTAGCCCAGATAGCACTGGTGTGAAATATTACAAAGATTAACAAACATACATCAAGGACTAAGGGCAGCAAATTAATTTTAGAAACTAGCTGAAAACGAAGTGCACTTACGCTCGGTGCTTCCAAACAAATAAACGGTTTTCCCATGAAGTTCTCCCCCTTCTTCTAAGGCTTTCTGTTGACCCACAACAACCACATATCATCATGAAGGGGGAACTAAGCACTCAAAGAGCAAAATGGACAAAAAGATTAACTTTGATCACCATACCTCTAAATTTTCGAAACTCCAGTTGAACTCCTTTATCTTATCAATGTTTTCCCACTGCAGATAATATGGCAAGTTATATAAGTTGTTGAGGAAAAGATCTGAGGTATGTCCAAATGTGGATCACTAACATACACACTACTACAAATTAAAGAAGGCAGGGATGGGAGCAAACCTCAGTACCAACTGGGAAAGCAGATAACCAGAGATCCTCCTGAACATAGCAACAAATCATTAGTCAGAATGCACGTAAAGTAAATAGCAATGTCATCATACAGGGCAGTCAAACACAATCTAAATCGTTATGGTAACTTCAAAAGCTAAACCTGTTTGAGCCAACATGCAAGAAAATGTCTCTAAATCCATCATTGTTGTAATTTTTAGTGGTAATCATACATGGTTCTCAAGCCTTACATATCAGCCGCAACCAATGGACAGAAGAAAATGTTGACCTATCAAACTGCACTTGCATCACAACGCACACAGATTTGAAAATTTTCATCAATAACGAATCCCTAACACCCCAGTAGAGCATTGCTATTCCGTACTCAGATGAGGAGAATCCAATAGTAAAACCCAAGTATAATCCTACATAACCATGGAATGCCACATTTGAGCATATCATCAGCGGCAGAATGGAGCCATCATCTCCAGTTTTTTCGACCAATCAAAGCACTGCAAATCTTGCCGCTAGAGCAACCGTCGAAAGTGAAGCCGCCCGCGAGCTAATCAGATCAGGACCAAACGACTACTCGGGGATACCAAAAACCTAACCCGAGCCAGCGAGCCAGGCCATCCTAGTCCTAGAAAGCAAACTCACCAAATTTCTTTTCTCGGGGAAGTAATCCGGCTCGGGCTTGGGCTTCGGAGGCGCCTTGACACGCTTCCCCCGCCCCCGAGCTGCCGGCTCCGGCGGCGCCGCCTCCGGCTTGCTCGAAGCACCGGCGGCGACCTCCGGCTCGACCGAATCAGTGGCGGCCGCCTGCGGCGCCATGCGCTTCTTACCCCTTGGGCGCGCCATCAGCCTCGGCTGCTAGGGTTAGGGGTTGCGGCTCGCGTTTTGGATTGAGCGCTGTGGCCTGTGAGAGAGGTTGCGTCGATAGATTTGGGGTATTCCGGGCGTGGAATCAACGCTACGCAAATTTGAAGGGGAGAAAAGGAAGGAGCGGGGCGGGGAGGCGGCGCAGGCGCGGGCGGGGGCTCGTGGCTTTGGCCTTTGGATGTGCGTTCGGCGGGCTGATATAGCCGTTGAATCGAACACGCGGCCCAGTTTTGGACCGTCCGATGACAGTTGGTGTGGTTTGTCGAGGGGTGCGGGACGATGGGGGAGGGACACGAGAGAGACACAGCACGCGTGAGGAAAACGCTATTGGGCACTGGAGATCCGCGACGTTTCGCAGCGAGATTCAAAATAAGAGCGGCTGACACGTGGGCTCCACCTGTTACTGATCTCGATTCACCGGTTCAAACCTTCTCTATATTTTAATAAGGTTTGTTTAGGATTATTATATTTTCACAAGGTACTGTCAGGCCGAGGCACTGGCTGTGTTTTGCGTTTGTATGGGCTAACTTTGGGCCGTTCCTTTCCTAATCTCAATCTTTAGTGTTCACAATTACCGGTAGTCAAAAAAAAAGTTGTAAAAAAAGTGTTCACAGTTACTCTATATGTCCTTTCGATTTTGAGGATGGAATGTTTTACTGTTTTCTCGCAAGCCAGCCCACTAGTTTTTTTACTCTCATTGTCGATTCCTACAATATATATTTTAATAAGGTACTCATTTTATGTCATAGAAGTTATTTTTTCCTATAAAGTTAGATATTTTTTTAAAAAAAATGACTGGCACAATTTTTTAAAATTGAATCATTCGGGGACGGTAGTCACTTGCGAGTATAGGGCCTTTCCAGTTCAATTCAGTACCAAAGTTGAAAGGCCAAAGCTTTTCTAGACACTTATAAAAATGGAAAGGCTAAACACCAACCAATTGTTTTAACGCTCATAAACACTTGACTTGTCCCAAGAGCACTCCCTCTCATGGACACTCCTCCCTCTCTCACCCCGATGCCGGTGACCTCCTCCCCCGACGACCTCCTCCAGGCGAACCCCACCCGTGCCCCGGTGACCTCCTCCTCGATGATCTCGTCCCTACGAACCCTACCCGCGCCCCAGTGACCTCCTCCAGGTGAGCCTCACACGCGCATGCGCCCCCACCCGCACGCGAGCTCGTCAACCATGGCAGATCTGGCCACAGCCACAGCGGATCCAGACACGACTACGATGGATCTGGCCTAGGCCATGGCAGATCTACCGAGGTAGGCCTTCTCTTTCTCCTCTTCCTCGTCCTCCTCTAGATCTGCCAGTTAGGGTTTTGGCGAGCTCCCTACCTTTTTCTCCTCCAACTTTGGCGGTTATATAAGGGCCCGACCGAGGGGAGTGAGGTAGGTCGGGCGTGGGGATGATGGTCGGGTGGTATAGAGGCCCTTGGCGGCGATGGAGGCGTCCGGGAAGGCTCGCCGGAGTTGGAGAAGATGGCGGCGGGCGAACTCGCGCGGAGCTGGAAAAGATGGCGATAGGCAGTGGCGGGGGTGAGCTCCTATGGTGGCATCTGGACATAGAAGAAAAGACATGGATGGTTGGATCTTTATCGAATGGTAGTAAAAAATGGTGTTGAAAATGAAAAGAAAACGCTAAGTTATGATATATCGATACTCTATATAAATATAAAATCTGGACTCATTTCCCTATAAGAATCGAACCAGTTATTTTATATATCATTATTTTGTATAGTACTTGGCTTTAATCTGCAACTCCACAAAGGTGTGGGAGGCAAGAGGCAACCAGTCATGACTTGTGTTTTAAATTTATTTTTTCTTTTGGTATAATTTCTATTTCAAATTATTTCATTAGCCTACTGGTTCACTCCTTGTTTATTTCATAGTATTTGAATTGAATACGTTTCTAAAAGTACGAGAAAAATACCTACGGTATGTGTGACATACTTTCATGGATCTCTTAGGCCTTGTTTAGATGCACATGTATTCATCTCACATGCGTATTCAAACAAGGCCTTAATTGTCTATATATCCAATCTGCATATTAAACAAGGAGTAATTTGCATCACTTCTGTTATAAACCCATCCATGTTCACTAACATTATCATTACGCCTTGTTTGGCTACCCATGTGTTGCATACAGGTGAAACATATAGATCACAAGTCTAATTGGTTAATCCCCCCATCCAGCGGATCCATTGAAACTGAAACCACGTTAGAGCTATTCTCATTTAGAAGCACACGTATTGATGACTATATATGGATGTCTTAGCTACTTATTATTTGGATTCATCACTTATTTTGTTGATGATCAAACTTTTCAACTAGCTAGATAATAAAATCAAAGGTCATATAATTCAAAAACCTTCTTAAAATGAGAAAATAGAAATATGGGAAACAACTCACAAAATGTAAAGAAAAATATTATATTTGACATGCACTTTAATGACCGATCACATTATAGTCATGAAACTTTTATAGTAACCATCTGTTCAACAATAGCAAATACCACACATATGTGTTTCTATAGTCTACTATAGATGTGGTAATTTGGTATAGTGCTTATGCTCTAAATTATTACTAAGCATTTGACATCATTTGGTAGCATTGATAGTTTCTTCTTTTTGCAAATATACCTTTGAAGTACCTGCCTGTTGAATAGAAATTACCAATGAAAAGTGCAAGTCCAGTACGAATAGATACTAATTTCTAAAGTCCCACAAACAGAGTGCAAGCCTATTTTCAAGTAACATAAATGATCTGCATAAAAGAGTTTCCTACACTTTGACAGAAGATGCTAATGAAACAGTATTGGTCTTTTATTTCATATATATGAAAACAAAAAAAATTAGCATTACACCTTCTAAGCAAGACAATACACGGGGCATCTAATTTTTTGCCACTCTTAGGAATGGCACCGACTCACTGACACATGAGTCACTGACATGGTAAATTATTTGCCACCCACCTCATAAGAGTGGCAAAAAGTTAATTATTCCCAGTACACATGTGTACTTAGTGTAGGTCCTACTGATGTGGTTTTTTTTTCTATTGTAGTTTATATCATCTCGTATGAAAAAAAACAACCTGAGCTTCACAACTCACTGTATAGCTCCCTTAAATAGTGACATACATAATTAAACTCGAACTATTATGTAGGAACCATGATTTATAAGAGAGGGTAAATTAGATAACTTAAAAACTACTGGACTTCATGGTTTTATTGAGTGTTGCACTATTTCTTTAAAAAATGTTTTATATGTTACATTTCAATCTTATCAACTAATCTAGCAAGCTAACTAATCTAACAAGCTAGATTAGAAAAGGTAAGCACGCAACATAGAGAAAGCAAGTAAACGAGAAGTTTAAATTGTGTTAGAGAATGCCCAATAACAGTATTTTCCTGATATATATTAAACAACACACGCTGCTACTTTGTCTTCTCCAACATCTCTACGGCCCAAACTCGTATGGCGAGGTAACATGAGTCTTCATTCTTTGATATTTTTCATTTGATGTTTTATTTATACAATTTTATTTTATTTTATTGATTGATGTCTTATTGTTTTTTTTAAAACTGATGTCTTGTTATTGGCCGCGAATCGGCAGAGGCTTGGTTTATATACAAATGAAAAAAACCCTATTGTTGGCCCATTGTCTCAGAGCAACCAGCGGCCCAGTCCAAAAGGCACGTGTTCAGTCATTTAACCAATGACATCCTGGACCCATGCAGCCATCCCTACGCGCAGCCACCCCCTACCCAGTAATCCAATCGCGAAACCACGTAAGGCCCGAAAAGGAAAAGCCTGGAGCCGACCCGTAACAACGCGGAGCGGCCGCCCTAGCAGCAGTCGCTTCCGTCCCCGCCCCCTCCTTCCTCTCGTATTCGCTTCACCGCCCAACCCAGCCTTCACCGCTGCCTTCCCGACCGTTCTCGCCGCCGCCGTCTCCGCGCCCGCCACCCCGCGCGGCCGGCGACCGGCGCCCACGCGGCCGCTCGATCCAAGGCAGGATCCAAGCCCACCCCAGTCCGCATCACGCCGATATTTTTCAGGTTTTTGGTACGGATCTAGGGTTTTCCTGCTGCGGATTCGTTCGATTCGCTCATGGCCGCTGGGCGCCATGGGGGCCACAGGGACTACGAGGCGAGGGAGCGGGAGCTCGACGCGGAGGCCTCCAGGAGGAGCAAGGAGCAGCACCATCATCTCGGCGGCCGCCACCGCGACGTGGACCGCCGCCGCGATGGCGGGCGCAGCAGGGGTGGTAGAGACTTTACCAACGGCCACGGTCGCCGACGCTCGCCCCCGCCCCCGCCCAGGAGCCGCCGCCTCGCGGGAAGGCTTGGTGACCGTGAGCCTGGTGAGGTGCTGAGCGGTAGCGCATCTGATGACTCCGGTGGGAGGCCGCATAGAGGGAGGGAGAATGGCGTGCCTGGTTCTATCAGGGAGGGCGATGTGGCAGTAGGCTCAGGGTTCTCTTCGCCGAGCAAGAAGAGGAAATTCTCACCAATAATTTGGGACAGGGATACCCCAAAGCCACCACATTCTGATGCAGCCAGGGACAAGAAAGCGGTAGAGCCTGTGCCTTCTGAGCTCCCTCCGCCACCGCCGCTGCCTCCGCAAGACCACAGCCCACTGAGGTTGGTTGTGGAGAAGTCACCTATGGATGTAGAGCCTACTGTTGGTACAGAGAGTGCTTTGCAGTTGCCGGATCATGAGGTGAATAAGGTGACAGAGCAGGAAGAGGAGTATCCAACAATGAGGAACATATCGACTTCAAGATGGGCGGGTGCTAATGATGATGAGGAAGATGGGGCAGCTCCAATGAAGAAGAGAAGTGTTTCTCCTGCAGATTCCCTTGTGGCAGGGCAGTTGAAAAGAGCAAGTCCAGAACCTGGTGAAGTCTCCGGAGGAAGGACAATGTCTAGGTCATCTGACTCAGGGAAAATGGGCAATGATGAGAAAGAAGATTTTGAGGTAGATGAAGATGACTATATGGATGTTGACAGGAGACATGCTAGTGACAGTAGTGATACAGAAAACCGTATGTCAGATACTGACTCAGACAATGAAACACACAGACCTGAAACCCCTGAACCAGAGAAGCCACCACACAGGTGTATCAATATGCTTCAGGGTTGCAGAAGTGTTGATGAGTTTGAGAGGCTCAACAAAATTAACGAGGGCACATATGGTGTTGTATACAGAGCGAGGGATAAGAAGACAAGTGAGATTGTTGCATTGAAGAAGGTAAAGATGGAGAAGGAGCGAGAAGGTTTCCCATTAACCTCTCTTAGGGAAATAAATATCCTCTTGTCTTTCCACCATTCTTCAATTGTGGATGTCAAGGAAGTAGTAGTTGGAAGTAGTCTAGATAGTATTTTTATGGTTATGGAGTACATGGAACATGATCTTAAAGGTGTCATGGAGACAATGAAACAACCATATACTCAAAGCGAGGTCAAATGTTTGATGCTTCAGCTGCTAGAGGGTGTAAAATATCTACATGACAATTGGGTACTTCATAGGTAATTATTGTTTGCCTTCTTTTTTCTGTGCCCATATATTCTTGAATCTGTTATTGTGTTAATGATACACACCCAGCTTTTTTACAGGGATCTGAAGACCTCAAATCTTTTGCTGAATAACCGTGGTGAGTTAAAAATATGTGATTTTGGACTGTCTCGTCAATATGGGAGTCCATTAAAACCTTATACTCAACTGGTTGTGACTTTGTGGTACAGGTAGGTCATCGGACAACATCAGATTCCTCAGCAGTGTTTTGGTTTTCTTCTAAAGTTATTCGGTTGAGAGTTCTGTTTGGTCAACCAAGGACTCACCTTTCTTGCTCCTTGTGGCTACAGGGCCCCAGAACTGTTGTTAGGAACAAAGGAGTATTCTACCGCTATTGATATGTGGTCGGTGGGCTGTATAATGGCTGAGCTTCTTGCCAAAGAACCATTATTCAATGGAAAAACAGAGTTTGAACAGCTAGATAAGGTATTTAATTTGCTCTGAACTCCTATTTAGGCAGCTCTTGATATAAACTTTTATCGAGGATATCTCATGTTGGAACTGCTTCTTTGGCAGATATTTAGGACACTTGGCACACCTAATGAGAAGATTTGGCCTGGCTATGCTAAATTGCCAGGTGTGAAAGTAAATTTTGTCAAACAACCGTAAGTGTCTTTACATTTATAGTTGTTCTTTTACTGAGTCTCAGTGTCATTTTTGTATGACAGAACATCTTTTTTTTGTTCTTATTGTCAGGTATAATAGGCTAAGGGATAAGTTCCCAGCTGCGTCTTTTTCTGGGCGACCAATCCTGTCTGAAGCTGGTTTTGATCTATTGAACAGTCTGCTAACTTATGACCCTGATAAGGTCCAATTATTACTCTCAATTTGGCATTTGATCTTGTGATTCTTACTATCATCATACATACCAGTCTGATCACACTTCTTTCTCTCTTACAGCGTATATCAGCAGACGAAGCTCTGAAGCACAAATGGTTCTCTGAAGTTCCTCTGCCTAAATCAAAGGACTTCATGCCAACATTCCCTGCTCTTAATGAACTTGACCGGTAAATTTTAACCTTCTCTCCCACTTTGGCCCAACATTACGTGGTTCTATTTCATCCAGCCAAAATTGATTTTCCGTACATAATTTGAAAATACACAGGCGTACCAGACGGTATCTGAAGAGTCCTGATCCTCTGGAAGAGCAACGTTTGAAAGAACTGCAAGGCAACATAGGCAACCGCGGGCTTTTTGGCTGATCTAGAAGCACTTGCTTGGTTCCTGTCTGTACTAACTGTTATGCTTCACCCTGAATCCACAAGGTCAGATATCTTCTGAGGTGAGGTGACATGGACATGAAGTATCACATCTTCTCGGTGTCTAGCAGCGACTGATAGTGTTCTTTAGCAGGCTTGGTGCCGGTTTAAGTGGATAAGGTTTCTCCTTGTGGTCCATCATAAAAATTTTGTTGCAGGATTAACACTTCATCCAGATTGATCATAAAAGCAAATATTATCTGCCTGCATCGTAAGGTGTGGCGTGTTGGCTTTTATTGGTTACACCAGTTACCTTTGGAACTTCTGTATGTAAAATATTCCAGATTGGTACGTTGTAAACAATGTCAAATGTGTTGGATTTAAATTTAAAATAAAACATCATCAATATTAGTTTTCTTTATGCTCCTTGTGCCTTTTCTTTTGATCTTTGCATTTTGTTTGCAAGAGAGGAAAGAAGCGCAGGGGAAGGATGCCTTTTGCTTTCACCAGGAAATCAATGGCATTAAAACAACTTAGAAGGTAATATATCAAAAGCCAATTGATGCACGTGATATGTTGCTAACTAAAAACTAATGAGGGTGGGAGTTCTTTACTGAAAGATCAGCTGCATGAAATGCATAACAGACTTAGTGTTACTGTGATATTTTTCATTTCGATGAGCCAGCTGTGTCGTGCTCGTGCACACAGCATTTACAGAGCTACTAGAAAACGAAAATGATTTAACCTATATGAGATATTCTTTGAATGTGTGCATATACCATCTGCTTGGTATTTACCTTATATCTTCATGTTCTTAATTATGTAATCGAGGATAGAAACCACTTCGGATTTCTGGTTATTCATTATACTGTGCATCTTGCTTCTTATATGCTCTTTGCTAATCTGTTGGTTAACACATTGCTTGAGTTAGAAGTAAATAGTAGGTTCTTGTTCTGCACAGCCAAATCGGGTAGTACTTGTTTTGGAAACAGTTTTAAGAAGTATGTGGAATAGCAGGAGGATAACTGTTATTGAGCGAAGTCGTTGAACACTGAAATCATCATATGTTATTGAGCAGTTGGTCATACAAGTGACCAGATGCTTAGGAACAATAGGTCATCATACATGATGACCTGTTGTTTTTGTGCACCTGCACGCAGGGTTTCTAGTAGCCGTGACTGGGAGATTGCTTTTTTGCTACTTGTCTTTTTAGGAAGCTTATGATTATTCCATGATTATGTAGTCTTCACTTGGTTATAGTTAGTTCTTTATACCACTCAAGAGCTGAGAGTTTGTGGAACTCACTACCATTGTTGTATGACACGTCTGCAGCTAAGCTGTGGCTGCTTCAAGATAGGAAGCTTGATGGCCGTCAGCTTGTTGTACCTAAGTGACTATATTATGTGGAGGGCCTTCAAAAGTGTTCATCTTTTACTAGTGAACCATGGTGGTCAGTACTATCCTTCCTTGTACATTAATGTAACCATTCTTCTAAATTATTTGGGGACTATTTGCCTGTATTTTTGTTTGTATAGGTTGTTGCTTATCTTCAGTTGAGAGTTCTAACATTGCTTAAAGAAAAACACGAAGCGAATTGGGTCCTGCGATATATATTAAATAACAATGAGTCAAGTGAAAGTTAGCATGTACAGTATCGCCATATGTACCGTGTCATTTGACGCTTTGCTGACGACAGAGCCTTTTTTTTTTTTGGTGGTTGTTGGTTGCGGCCTTGCGGGGCAAGAAGTCAGGCCTTCATGCTTAGCATGTTGCTATCTTCGCATTAGATTACTGCACAAGCAGCATTCATGTAGACCCATTTTTCGTTTGTTATCATCTTACACCAACAACGATCGTCATGGGGTTTAGGCTCGCTGGTCCAACGATACTAAGATTACCTTCTATCACAGGGAAGGTTACCAGCGGGGATGTTGTTCTTTATGCTTTCTATCTCAACTTTATATAGGATAACATGCAATTTCACTCAATGTCAGTTCCTCGTATATAGATGATGCTAGTAATCTGGTGTACCGATTCGCCCCCTCCTGCTTGCAAATAGTCAGTGGAAGTGTTGAACATTTTTCTAATTACAGCTGTCGAGGCTAAGTGTTACGGATGTCAAAATCGAGCATGTCTCGTTAGTTTGGTTGGTGCCGTTACTGCCGTAGCCTGTAGTCAGCTTCTCGGGACTAGAGGTGCAATGTGATGCCTGTTTTCCAATTTCCGTTATTGACTAGTATTGTTCAACAATGCCACGACGTCTGGTTGATTTTGCGCATCTGGTTCTGAACTCCCCATGTGTGCACTTTCCGTCATGGTTTACGCGCTTCTTGCTCTGGCCACAAAGCTTCCAGTAGCTGGCTATCAGGCTGGCTAGTTTCATTCATTACACTGTTTCCAAAATTGACACATCATCTAATCTAGAGTGGGATGAAATGATGAATTGAATAGCTTTGTTCGCTTGAACGGTTTCTAACTTGTCCTCATAGAACACTATTTAATCAGCCGGAATCAGCCGGCTTGTGTATCAGCCGTACAGAGCCAAGTTAACTGTGCAATGTTTCTTTTATCAATTCCAAAGCTAAGTAAAACATTTAATTGCTGCAGGATGGGATCATATACACCGTATGAATCGTGTCGTTATTTCCACACATTTTAGTAGCTGCTTTATCATCTCAGGCAAAATGTAAATAAAATATAGATATTTGTTACGGTACTACTACGATTCAATTAAAGTAGTATAACTTATGTTCTCCAGTCGGTGCAGGCGAGGATGCTGCTGTTGCTTGTTTAGCAATTGTGATATCCACCACCTAGGACTTTTCTGCGCAGGAGCCACGCCGCAACGAAGTTTCTTTTACCGCAGGATATTCTGCTTGCCATGCTCTGCCAGATCGAGAGGATCCATCTTCACCGGTTCAGTACCTGTTTGTATCAAAGTATTTTCAAAGTAATTTTGGAGGAATAAATTCCAAAGAAAAGGAAGCACTTTCCAGTGCTTTGAATGAAGGAATGATGAATTCCTTTCGAAACAAGCGAAATAAAACATCCACTTCAATGCAAGAGAGAATCTTTGCTCTTTTTCTCTTGCTATGCTTGCTCAAGTTCCTGTAGTTTTTTCTCTCCATTTTAAGCAGCTCAATGTATTTGTTCAGCTTAAAGTATTCATTCATATGTTTTGAAATCGTATAGTTTTTTCACTATTTACTCCATCTTATTTATGCGTTTTTTCTATTCCTTTGTTCCAAACGGACCCTCGAGGGGATATGGGGATGGTGGACCTTGAGCGGTTGAGCATGAGAGATGCCAAAGGGAAGAGGAGGCGGGATGAGTGGAGATGGCGGGAGAGTACGGAGGCTGAAGCCGCATGGGATGAGAGGGATGAAACGATAAGCCTCAAGTGCACGGGGTCAGAGGGGATGAAACAAGAAGCCTTAGTGCACGTTTCATGTGGTTTTCGATATGTGCTCTTGTTTCATCTTCATGAAACTCTAATATTCTCTCTTTCTCAACAACATATGCAAAACAATATTTTTTTCCGACATGTTAATATTTAATGCGCATAAAACTTCTATGAGTTCTCACTAACATTGGTCTCATAAGTCATACATCTAAAATATTTGAAACACTTGAAACATAGACTTGCAATGTATGTTTGGGACCTACACTTGAAAACACGCTTAGATAAAACACTTATAATATATATATCTGCAATGTATTTAGGTTTATGCTTGTTAAATATAAATAAATCTATAACTTACATGATCCAATGAGTATGAAATATTTACTGTAGTTTAAACATACAATAATTAAACTACCATAAAAATTTCACCATAATTGAACCATAGAAACAACAGTTATGAATTATTCTAATTACTTATAAAAAGAATAGATCTAAATCTGAAGCAAAAAATTTATAATAATATATCATATTATATGTTTATTGTATAGATCTACTCATGTGGAGTCCAACAAAATTAGATTTTTTATTTTATATTTTTTCTTTGATTTACTATAATTTTCAAAGATTCAGTCAAAATAAATAAAAAAGAAAAATACAAAACCTTCTTCATAGTCTCTTATAATCAAGCCAGGAGGTAAAACACATGATTTCAAAAATTGATTGAGGTGTTTTATCTGATTTTAGAGTTTACGGAGAAAAAACAGCTTTTCACAAAGGTTGAGGGAGGAAAAATTGTCTTTTTACGATCTGACTAGTATGGCAGCCCATTTTTCCGAGGGCCATTCCCACACTGAAAGTTTCCACGGGCCGCCTCTGCGGCAAGTTTGGAAGCCCACAGCGCGGGGGTCTAGACCCCAAGGCAGCCTGTTTCTCTAGCTACAGACTGCTGTGTTTCTATCCCGCGAGTCGCGAGACGAGCGCCGCCGCCACCCCCTGCCAGCCACTGTAAAGCCAGTACCGCCAGCAACATCCCCTGGCTGCCGGCGCATCCCCGTGGCCGGCGACTAGCGGCGCATATCCCCGCGCCCGGGGACGCCTGCGCCCCCCGCGACTCAGGCCACGCATCCCGCGGCAACGCGGCCTTTCCCCAACTCGTTCACAGTTACTCCCCTTCGGCGTCCTCGATTCCGGTGTCCGCGTCCTCGTCCTCCTCCGCCTCCGGTAGTCGTGGTCCCCACGAGTACCAAGATCCCAAGGTGAGCCCCAACCGGCCAGCCCTAGGACCGACCTGGTCATATGGATGTAGTCAGCCCTAGGACCGATCTGGTCATGTGGATGTAGTGTATTCGCGTTGGATTAAAGGATATCCGACAACATACAAACAAGGCGTTGCTGTGTTCAACTTCTTTTACTTCTTTTTTTTATTGCCGTATCTGCAGCCTGCACGAAAATCCACATGAGATTAACTATGGTTCATTTAACCTGCGTGTTCACTGTCATTTATCCTGCGTTTTGCCATTTAAACCTGTGTGTTCATTGTCAGTTATACTGTTCTACTACTTCTACATGTGAGGGATACAGCTGCAGAAACATCCCTTTTCCGCAGCCGTTAGTGACCCTGCAGCTGCGAGGGGGAGGTGTCTACCGTTTATGGTGCTGCTTGGGTTTGATCCAGCAGCAGCAACGGCAGCGTAATCAGGAAACGGTGCTATCCATCGCACTGCAATAGAAAACGGCTTTTGTTTGGTTAGCCTTCCGTGGAGTAATAATTGCATGACGCCAGAAGGTGTAGGGGTATCGATTCCGGAAGGTTTTTAACTCGTCCGTAACGCTTCCCTCGGTTATCCATTCCGGATTTTCGCAACCAAACAAATTGTTACGTTATGCAGTAACGTAGTGAACGGTTACTGACCAAAATTGCCGAACCAAACAGCATCTATGTTCCCTGTAGATTCAGCAGCATACTGTGGATTACTTGTTTCCATGAACATAAATAGTTTCTCATTGTGTTCCCTGTCAAACTGTAATATTAGCAAAGTAGTGAGTGTTGTTTAACCCAATGTATGATAATGAAATTTGTTTAGTTCAGATTACTTGCTTGAAAATAGACCTTTTAGATTGTTTAATCTAATGTTTGATAATTAAATTACCTGCTTGTAGCAGGAAAGCATAATATTCGTGAATTGTAATGCACTTCACTGCAATCATAGTATGTTTTGATTATATCTAAATCTAATCCTATTAGTTAACACTATATCCACATACACTACATAATCAGTGGCGGAGCCTGACATGAAAGGAGGGGGGGGGGGGGGCAGGCGCAGTTAGCAAAGTCTTTCACCAAACTCTTTCGCTTTGCATGCATGCAAGAAAGGCTGTGTGGGCTCTGTCCGTTTGTTTTGCATACAAAGCCTACAGAGGTGCTAAATGAAACCGCAGCATCGATGAGTTGTGGAGTTGCTTGCATGCATGCAGCAGCCATCCGAGAATACAGGACAAATATTGTGAAGTGTGCTAATTTGAGTCCTACTTCTCCTGCAGGAAGGAGGGTCCATGGTCCACTATGGCCTTAATGTGGCTCCGCCACTGTAGATAATGGACTGTTAGGAGGAGCGAGCATGTTAGTCGGTTGTTGTAAGAAGAAGAGGATGATGAGCTGCTATTTGTTCTTGTGATTCGATTTAGGTGAACACAAAGTGTGTGTTAACAGATAATGAAGGTAGACATTCCAAATTGAATCTGGGTGCCACCTTATTGCACCACTTTTGGCATTCTACCTGTTCGCGCCAGTGTGGAAACACTGCCAAGCCCTAGATCCATATCCACCCATCCTGTCCACCTTCCCTCGCCGTTGCCGTTGCTACTATGAGCACTGGTCCTGTGTGCAGCCTAGATCCATCTTGGCGTTGGATTTGATTTCTTTCCTTAGCTGGTAAGTAAACCCTAGGTTACTTGGGCAGGGTTTTGGTTTGGAGTTGTTCTTCCTTTCTGGGATGTTGGAGCCTTTAGAAAATGCTTATTGAGTTATATATATAAATAATAAATATTCAGATGCTATTTTGATTTTCTGTTACAAGCTATGCGCTGTTCTAGCATTTGTTAATATATGTTGATTTTTCTAGCATTTGTCAGTTGGTGTCGATTTTCAAAAGTTTATGGCCAACAGAAGGATAAAGGCATATTCCTGTCCTGTATCTGTAGTTTGACTTGAGTGATGGTTGAATACTTAATTTTTTGCCATCACTTAGGCTGGGTTGCCCCGATCTAAAGAGTAGCTGTTTATGGAAATACTGGGATAGTGTGATTAGTGAACTGCAGGGTTAAGAAAATGTATTGTTTGCATTAGTTCGTAATTCCCATACAGTTTGTGTTAATTGTTGAGCACTTGAGCCTGAAACATATATGTTTTGGTATCCTGAATTAAGCTTTGCGCTGTCAACTTTTTGTGCAGGTTGTAGGGCATTGGTATATATTGAAGACCAGTGGTGGGTTGACTTAAAAGCACGGTTTAAACACCACTTCTGTGTCAACATTTGTTCTGCAATAATACTCTTCAACATATCATGGGGTTTGAGACCATACCAATCGCACCAGATCTTGTGGATAAGAGTGAGGTTGAAACCTCACAAGTTATGGGCTGTGATTCAATAGTCACAGAAAGGGTAGAAACCGATCTGAGCAAGGACCCCTTTCTGTTAGTTCCCTTTGGAAATAAGGAAGAGAAAGAATCCCTTGGTATAGTTTTTTCTCTTGAAAATAACAAGGTCGATGTCCCTGAGGCTATCTCTCCAAGGGGAGATATACTTGAATTGTCGATCTCTAGCAAGCCTACTGATGATTCATTGGGTTGTGAGACACCACGTGAAAGCATCTTTGATCCATTTGCTCCAGGACCAGAGGAGGCGGTCTGTGCGCCAAAGAAGAAAGTGACCAGAGGTGCTGAAGTCCCACCTCGTAGGAGGCTAAATTTTGATTCAGGTGACTACCCAGTTAAAAGGTTAAGTTTTGATTATAGTGATTCTGAAGAGGAGGATCAATATCTCCAAGTGATTCACAAGATGATCCTGGATCTATTAATTCCAGATGGCCCTCTTGATGGACATGAAGAAACTGGAAAGGATGTGACAGATTCAGGCCTAAGTGGAAGCTATAAGACACCTGATTCAAAGCCTCTACTTACTGGCATTGCATCCACATGCCCAGATGCACCTTTGAGACCATCTCTTAAAGCGTTGAAACTGAGCCCGGGCATTTGTCGGAAGATTGACTTCGATGCAGTCAGTGACTCAGCGAGTCCAAGTCGTTCGATCGATGAAGAAAGTAATTGATGGTGCTGCCCCTCTTGATTGACAGTGACAAGTAATGAAATGTGCATTTTGGGACTGAATGATGCATCATGATGATCTGCCCCAGGAGCAGCATTTGGAACAGCTTTAATCTGCCTATCTGACAATCTCATGTATCAGTATGCCGTTGTGGTAGCTTAGCTAACCCTGAAGCTTTGGGGATTATTGCTGATGATAGATCAGTACTTAGGTAGCAAGCAGTTTAAGTTATATACATGTAATCTATCTTTGGTTTTCCTTTGTGTCTAGCCTTGTGCTAATTGCCTCCCCGATTTATGTCAGTAGATGTGAGCTCTGACCATGCATTTTGTAAATCTTCAGACGAGACTTGTTTCGTCTGATTGCACCCAATGCAGTTTCTTCAGCTCGGTAATTTCTTTTGGCGGTCGTGCTTTGACATTCCTCATGCCATCGCAACATCCTTTGGGCCGGACACTCCAACACCATGCTGGTAGTAATTTCTTTGGCCCAATCACATGTTGTCACTGGAGTTCGGAAGGATCCAAGTACGGGTAAGCCTCTCAGTTGTCATTGCGATTGTTTGGATTAGATTGTACAACTACTACTCGTGTTATTGGTGCGCGCCGTGTGCCTACTGGATGACCACACCCGACCAGGGCGGCAGATACTCGAACGACGAGACTAGATAAACATGAGATTCACCTGCGAACCACGTCGGCGCACGCAGCCCGGCGCCTGACACACCGAAGTTACTGGTGCGTCTCCGTTGCCGACAGGACTCACCGCCGCCGAGGAAGGTAAACGAGTCCGCCTCCTACACCTGTCGTCACCGCTCCACGTGTTACCCTCAGCCAGGGCGGTAACGATGCGCTGCCGCTGGAACTGCGAACTGTGGAAGCCGTCGACGAGAGCCACCGTACATGTCAGGCTGGTTGGTTCATTCAGTACGGCCTTACGGGTGGCCCCAGATATACAGCAGGCCCCACTAGAAGCGTGTGATTCACCGCCTCAGATGAGTTCATCTTGTTTTATTTGAGACCTCGTAATGGGCCCCAGTTCTGCACTGCCTCGAGTTGGGTACTTGGGTTGGGAATCCGGGACGGTGGAGGAGAAATGGCCGCAGAGGGCTTCGCTTGCAGTGAATCTACAACGGTCATTTTCCGCAGACCTTCCGGTTGATTCCTGTTCCTGCCTCCCAGGGGTCAGGGGTTTGAAATGTGACCGTACACCGTACCGGTGAAGTGCCCTGCAAACCGGTGGAGTGGATATAGGATGCACTACTGTACTTATTAGAAAATGAACTAGGGTGCTGTTTGGTTCACGTTTAGTTTCAATCAAAAGAGTGGTTAATAGTAACAGAACTGTTTATCGGCGCTATGTGTTACCATTTAACAGAAAAATGAATAGCTAAGCTAACTGATATTATTGTCGGAGGTAGATGAGGCACTGTCAAGATAGCGGTAATAATAACGGAAATATTTGTCGGTGCCACATATTGCTATTTAACAGAGAAAATCTATTCGTTTGGTTTTCTCGTGTGAATAGCTGAACTAACGGATATTGTCGGAAGGTGGGTAACACTCGTGTACATAGCCGTATATTGTCGTATCAGTTACCTTAGCTATTGATTATGTCAAAGTCAAACCAAACAATGAGAAGTGTGATCTACTGTCGTTGTTAACCATTACTGTGCAAAAACAAACAAACAAACAAACAAACCAAACACCTTGTACTCAATCTTTAAAGCTACAAGAAAGAAATGCGTATCAAATTCTTTACTTCACACATGACGTAGTTTGGACAGGTCTCAATTGAATTGGCCGAACAATTTCGACACAACCGAGAAGTTGAATGCTTCATGAATGATTAGCCAGTAGCCGCATTGATGACCTACTGAATACCATACCTGACAATCGATATCAGAGTATCAGACTCCACTAATTACCATAAGAATGTTTCGCAAACAGAAAAAAAAATTACCATAAGAACGTGGGTTGTTCATAAAATTGGAAGCTGTAACACATGTCCAAAACAGGAGTTCGAACAAAATCCAAAACATGTAAACATGAAGAAATGGAAAGAAAAGAAAAATAAATCAGTAAATAACACAAAAAAAAGTCTCCCAAAAATCCTCAACGTCTCAAATCGAGGGGCAGTCACGTCATCTTTGCACGCCCGCGAGCCGTTTCACTTCTCGCAGTTCTCCCCCCTCCTCTTCGGCTCCTTCCTTCCTTCGCCCTGAAGACCCCCCTTCCCCTCCCTCTGCTTTCGTCAGACACCCCACAGAAACCACCCAAAAACCGCGCAGCCGGCCCCGCGCCCCAGTCCACCACGCGCGGAGTGCTCTGTTTTTTCCCACTCCCGGTGCCCATTGGCGCAGCCTGAGGCCGGGGCGGGCGCTTGCATTGGCGCGGCGGCGGCGCTCGCCGTTTCGCGCGAGCGGTCACGATGGGGCCCGCGGAGATGTTGCACTCCAACGCCCTGCTGTGGAAGAAGGGCCCGGTCAGGACGGTGTGGATGTTGTCGTCCTGCAAAGAGTCAGACCTCAGCCGGGCCAAGGTCGCGCTCACGGACATCGTCGCTGCCGTTGGTAACGACTCCATGTCTCCACTCCTGCAAGGCTGCAATGCGAGAGAAATCCCCCATTTTTTTTCATTGGTTTGTTGGAGTAGTCTGTGCACGGATGAAGGTTGGGCCAGAGGGGGCCTTTTATAATCCCGTAATCTGTGATTTTGGTTTGAAACAGTAGGAGAAGCGGGGAGAACAGAAGGGAATGGTTTATGTAAGAGTTTAGGTTTAAAGGCCGCTATGCGAGGGGAATTTGGACTCGAGAACATGGGCACTAGGGGAGGAAGAGTCCTTGAGTGTTTGGTGCCTTTTCCTGTGGTGTCGTGTTTGTGTAACTAAGATTTGTCATCTCAGTCTTGGACTGTATTTATTTAGACGGTTTTAGACAGTGCAAGGTTTGTGGGGGGGGGGGGGGGGGGGGGGGGGGGGGTTAGGTTGGGGAGGGTTTCATTGATGTCATTTGAGCATAATCCCGACAATCGGGTGCGCCATACAGACTTACCATGTCAAGCAATTCACCCATCTGTCTGCCAACTTATAGCTTTCGAATTGGATGATGATCTGTGCAGGTGTTCTTAGTGATGTTGATATAAAGGGGGCACCTTTCTTTTTATAAACCAAACTATCTTGTTCAAGAACTCCTAATGGTTTTGTAACACTATCGCTTTTCATTTCACCATTGGCAGATGAGATTATTAGGTTTGGGGGTTTTTGGGTCGGGGAGGGTTTCAGCATAATCCCGACAATCGGGTGCGCCATACAGACTTACCGTGTCAAGCAATTCACCCATCTATCTGCCAACTTATAGCTTCGAATTGGATGATGATCTGTAAAGGTGTTGTTAGTGATGTTGATATAAAGGGGGCACCTTTCTTTTTATAAACCAAACTATTTTGTCCAGGAACTCCTAATGGTTTTGTAACGCTATCGCTTTTCATTTCACCATTGGCAGAGGCGATTATTTCGGATGTGCACAGTCAAAAAGGACTTCGCCTCGAAGTACTGGCAAAGCTTCTGTTTGAAATTGTTAGGATATTCTCCAAGAAAGTGGAATTCCTTCACCATGATATCAGTGAGCTTTCTCTGTCATTTCAACTAAGTCAATTTGCTGAACCTACTGTGCCAAGTGGAAGGTCGGCACCCGGAGTTTCAAAGCAAGTGAATAAACCTGTCCGTGTTGGAAGGTTAGCGGTAGGCCAGCAAAGCATCAGCAAAGTAACACAAACTGTTCATTCTGTGAGAACAACTGAAGTCTCTAGTGCAATATCAAGTGAAGGCCACTCTGTAAGGGTAGAAACAGAAGTTACTGTGGGGATATCTGTGGTAATCGAAGAAGCACGTGTGCCAGATGGTCTGCCAACCTTCACAAGACCGACAAGATTTGAGCTTGACTCTTTTGATTTGGGGATTGCTGAAGATGCGTAAGAATTCCTGGTCATATACTAGTCTCATTATTACATGGAATGTCATTTCTTACTTCTTGCTATATTTTCAACCTTTTTTGGCAGAGATGATGAAGGTGATGACCACCACCAGTCGGCACACCAAGGTAACAATGTTACTATCATTTTTCATTTCCCTTTACTTATACTGTTCAGTTCTCGTCCATTTTGTTTTCTTGGGATACTTCAACCAGACCTCTGCATTTTGGACCTAGCAATGCATATAATTGAAAAGTTACAAATATGTAGCCTGTTTCCTTTTGATTAACATTTTATGCATCCCCTGCTTTGTTTTTTGTATAGATATTCTATTGAGAGAGGAGAGACATCATGCCCCTATTTTTATGAGGTACGCAGCTCCCTCTCCTACAATCTGGCCGGTCACATTGGCATGTGCATGCACCCATGGTGGATGTGCGGTGTTAGTTTTTAATATATGTAGTTATATGTAGTTACAAGTTAGTTTCACCTCTTTCTTGAACTATTTTGCAAAGTACTTAGTTAATTACACTCAGTTTCATCTTAGACATGTGCTACTCTTTGAATTAAGATGCAATATTGCTGGTTTTATTTTATTTCTTCGCAAAACTGAACCTTAAAGTTATTCAATGGTACAGCCTTCTCAGACAGAGCCATGGTCATATGCTGTTGATTCTGCTTGTTTTATGCCAGAATACATGTAAGCACCCAAGCTTCCTCCTAATGATACTAAAAGAGCGGTATGTCCTCTAGATTTCTGAGCTTCCTTGTAATGCAGTGCTCTTCCAAATAATATTCTAGACTTCACCGAAGGGGATAAACCTGAAATAGAAAACAAGGATGCTGATTCTGCTTGGTTCACACTATTGAAAGAGTAAGTATACTTGCTGTTGCCTTCCTGTACTTAACAGCATAAGAGCAACTCCAACCGTTTGGTAATTTTGGTTTGGCAAAATATGGAATTTGCCAACTCTGAAATAGATATGCCAAAACAAAAAATATGCAATCTCCAACAGTTCCCCATAATAACTTGGCAAAAACGGAAATTATGGACCAAGTGGACCCGGACGTTAACTTTTCCCGGCTTTTTCCTGTTCACGCGGCGAGTCGATGAACAGTTGGCATATCTTCTTGGCAAACAGCCTCCTCCGCGGCTTGTCGCAATCGATCGAGGACGAGGAGCAGCGTGAATTCTCAATTGGCAAATCAGAAATCACGTACCGTGAGGTGGGCGTGGGGCCAGAAGTCGTCGAGCTGGACATTTGGCCGTTGGCCATCGGTCCACGGCGAGCTCCCCGAGTTCTCGATGATGGCCTCGTATCGTAGTTGAGGTTGAGATCCAGGCTCCTCTTCAAGAACTGTGTACCCGCGGCGGCGTGGCTCATAGGCGCCTTCTGTTCGAAGCTGTCCTCGTCCTCGTAATCCATCATCACCGTGCCCCGTTGGCATCCGCGTCCACGACGTTTATCATCTCCTGCAGGTTGTCACGGGAAGCAGGACGGCGACGGCGCGAGAATTCTTGTCGTGGGAAGGAGGAAGACGCCGCGAGTCTCTGTTCTCGTGGGAAGAAAAAATGACGCGCGAGGGTACCGGTCCACGCGGCGCAAGAGGTTTGCCTCGCCCTTTTCATGGGCGGTAAAATGCCAACTACGGGCGTGTATTTGCGACTTTGACAATTATGCCAAGCCCAAATGCCAAACTGTTGGCCAGTAGTTTTTCAGGTTTTTTGGCAAAATCAAATATGCCAAGTCTAAATGCCAAACTGTTGGAGTTTCTTAAGAGCACATTTCTTCTCTTGCTGTTTCCTAAAATGAATTTGTAACAGTGTTCTTCCACCTGAGATGATGGATATGGTTGCTGAAGCAAATGATCTTGCAAAGGAATGCAAAACTGGGGATAATTCTGTAACAGAAGTGAACACGAATGAGAATAATGGGAATTCTGATTGTACTATGATTTCTATTCCTCTGCAAGAGTGAGTAAAAGCTACATTTTTTCCCACAATTTTTCTTTTGGTACAGCTAATCAGTTACTTCAAGATCTTTAGGTCTACTGTTAATAGATCCTGATCAGATTAAGCATGTTTGAAACAGAAATCAAGAACTGCAATATTCTGATAATGCTCTGGAGAATATGGCCTGTGGAAGTCGGAGTGCAAATTACACAACTGAAGCATCAGAAAATGATTCACTGCTAGAAAAATTGAATACTTCCACACCTGCAGCAGGATTTCCAGAGCTTGGCAGTGACACTGGAGAAGAGTCACATGAACCTCTGGTCATAAGATGTAAAACAAGGGCAGATAACGAGTTATCACCTTCTACTCCAGAGCCTTTGCAGGAGGGTAATCCAGGTCTGTTTTGTGACAAAATTATCTGGTAAACTTAT
Organism: Microstegium vimineum; assembly: GCA_022036555.1. Classification (NCBI taxonomy): domain Eukaryota; kingdom Viridiplantae; phylum Streptophyta; class Magnoliopsida; order Poales; family Poaceae; genus Microstegium; species Microstegium vimineum. The sequence continues at coordinate 821,586 of CM039140.1, read as the reverse complement.
GGTTTTAATCATACTCATTATGGGCTTCTTTACTTCTGATCCAGGGCCATCCTCTTCTTCTAGATTTGGGGTTAGGACACCAGCTAAAACTGAGAAGAGCCAGGCCACTAGAAAAAGAAGAAGATCATTATTATACAATAAGCAGGATTATATACAGACGGAACGAGAAAGCCAGCGAAGGGTTAGGAGAAAGTTAACTTGGTCGTTGTTTGATTATGAGGGCACCGTGCTGTCAAATAAGTAAGAACAACTTCTAGTTTGCTTGTATAGACTACATACTCTTTCACCAGTTGCATTACTTGTACTTGATTGTTTGAATATGTTGATGTAGTAGCTATTGTTACCTTATGATGTCCTTTGCCACCTTAAGCTGGGTTTGGGCAATAAATCTTGGCACAAATTTGTCTTTCATATATATTTAAGACAAGTTTTTTTTGAGGGAAATACAGTAGGGGAAACCCCTACTGTGGTAATATATATAAGATTAAGCAAAGTTGTACACCAGAACCATAAAGGGTAGACTAAAAAACTTTACAACAGGCTATGTAGACAAAGGGAGAAGCTGAGTCTAAGAGCAGGCTTAAATATGTGAAAATGCATCTCTCATAGAAGCTTTTTGGTTGGATTTTCGATAAGAGAGCTTCTCTGTATTTTTTAACGGGGAACATGTCTAATTCAAACCATAATCATTGGATTTAGGAACATAAAACATTTAGTTTGAGTATTAAAAATCAACAAATCAAAATAGCTTTTATTCTAATTTCATGCCTTGCTAATTCAAAATCCCACAAGCTAGTTTGTTGGTGTTTAATTATATAGCCTCTCTAACTGACCATAGTTGAGTGGACATTTAACTTCTATGATTTTATACCAAATGAAGTGATTCAAGAAACCTAACCAAGTCAAACAAGCCATAGAAGTTCTCTCATTGAAGTTTTGTTCACTTCAAACACCTGAATTGAATGACAGGGGTTTTTATTTTCCATATTCTTCATTTTCCTTTTTTGTTGGGACTAGAGAGATGGTGGTCTGCACTTTCTTTGAAGTGATATCAGACTATTATGAACCGTTCCATGGTTCCACTGAACTGTTCATCTTATTATTTTGGTAATATATTTTAGTTACTTCTTATTGTAGGACGATGAGCGAAGCAATAACGGATGCAAGTGATCTTGTGCAGCAGAGAAGGAAGGCGCCTCACACTCAGCTTGATATTTGGAGGGTGGCAAAATTGGGATCTCTGCCATACACCGTCATGGATCCACGGTTTCCATGTAGGTCACTTATTTGACCTTCATTAGGTGTAATTATTGATGTAACCTTTAATAACTTAGTGTGTCCTCTTATTTTGAGTTTTTGACAGATCAGATTTCAATCCCCTTGCACGTGGTACTGCACCAGAGGCACCTGAAAGTTCATGCGAGGAATCAGTTAGAGCCCGGAGGCGTCTTTCCTATGAACACTCTGAATCCATCCATGCTTGCAAGGATACTGGAAGCGCAGAACGAGAAAGCAAAGATGCACCAAGAAAGAGGAAAGTGGAAGAGCCAATTGACTCTCAGGTTCCTGTTGACTGTCAAACAGAAAGTTGGCCTGCTCAAGATGAAGTTTGTGCATGTAATGAAGATACAATCAAAGAGAAGAGCACTCAAGTCAAAGGAGATGAACCTAGTTCTAAAATACCACCGAAGAATGGACTACATGAATCAGAAAACCAAATTCCGTTGCACATTGAAGCACTGAATGCTGATGTAGATAATATAGATGAGGTAAGCTATGCATCAAATCTGCTTGATACAATCGTCTATGATTTATGATGCAAAGTTGCAAACTAATGCTTTCGAAATGACATTCACTCGTAGGATGTTCTTGTGGACAAAGGGCACTCTGGAGATGAAGGTTTATAGAACTGTTGTAGCTTGTGCTGATGCTGTGATATTTCTTTAGTTTGTCAGGCTCTTATATGCACATTGCTGTTTTGCAGGTTTGCAGAATTCAACCAGGACTAGGTAGCTAATGATCTTGTTCTGCTGCTCATAACTATTCCCTTCCTGCTTCTACCCGCTATTCTGTGCTTATCGCTTATCTAATCTTAATCTAGGAAAATAGCACGTCTGCTCCATCAGCTATTCCTGGATCAGAAGAGAAAGGAGGGAGCTACTACTTTGAGTCTCAGTCAAGTCCTTGAAGGGAAAAAGAGGAAAACTGCAGCATCATTCTTCTATGAAACTCTGGTATGGTTTCTGTAATTTCCTGCTTTAATGATAATCTTTATGAATTCAGAATTCTTTCTTGCTTTGTATTGCTATTGGCTAATGATAATTCTTCTCTTCATATTTCTGTTTCAATCCTGATCTATTCTTTCCTTTCTTGTGGCCAAATTAAAGTATATACTGATAAAAGAATGGGATGCTGTGAATCTTGGGCATATCATTTTCTTCGTTTCATCCATCATAGTTCCACTCTATTCACAAAAATTCTCTGTACTTTGCAGCTTATTAGTATTAGTAAATAGTAATATTCTTGTATCCTTGTGCATTTTTTTGCCTGCAGGTTCTGACGAACCGCGGGCTTGTAGAAGTTAAACAAGAACAGCCTTATGATGATATCACTCTCAGCGACTCCAAAACTTGAAGCAGAGTTTCAGGGCTGTGGGAACTAATTGTCAGATTAACTTAGCATGCTCCTTCGTTTAATAGAAGTTTTATGGCCAGGCCTAACTCCAGGTGGCTGACCTTGTTATAATCTATCTCATGTAGCATCTTTTAGATGGTGGTTCGAATTCAGATGTATATATGAGCAGCTCATGCGCGCATGTGTATGAGCGTTAGCTGGTTAGGAGCATAGGATATGTTTGAGTTAATGATTTAGTTCTAACTTAATGACAGATGTATATTATGGTTCTTTTCTCTAGTACTGAATGTTTTGATGGCATTTAGCAGTATCTTTTCATACCATTTGAGTATTCTCGGGTAAATTACATACATTTTCTTTTCCGCCCAGCATGTGAAGTCAATTTAATTTTCGGATCTCTCCATGCTGTTAAAACACTTTCAATTTCTCAAATTTGGTAGAATGATTTTATTCCTCATACACGTACTAATTATTAGTTTGTGAGGAATAAGGTAATGATATAGTAACTCATTTTATTCTATAGGAAACTAGAAAATAAGTACTCATCAAACACCTAAGCGTAACGCATGACTGTTTTTTTTTGTACATGTGATTGTTGAGAATTTTGTTTTGATTCTGAGACGGGCAAGCATTTCCAGTTTTTTTTATTACTCTCTCATATAGTAATTAGATGATGTTTTGGATAAGTTTTGAGTCTCTCCATATAGTAATTAGATGATGTTTTGGATAAACTTGGAGTCAAATATTGAGAATATAAATCATCAATAGCTTTTAAGCTATTGAGATTGTAAATATGAAAATTGTATGAATAAATTTGTTTTAAAAATATTTTTATCATTGTCTTATAAATATTTTTATAAAAATAAGAGATTAAAGTTGTGTTTGGAGGATCGTATGGCTCTCCAAAGCGTTATATGAGAAAGCGACCGTATGTTTACTGAGAACGCCTTTACTAGAATGGTTTGGGATCAAAGTTTGTGATGCCCTCGACTCCTTGAGCAGTTGAGCGGCTCCAGCTTGAAATGCCAGCGGAAATACTCGCACTAGATGCCACCGTAATCTTCAAGCTCCAGTTTGGGGGTTTCCCTCCAAACCAAATCAATGCCGCCGCAATGCCGGTCTCCTTCCTCCGCTCCCGGCGGCCTCCCTCCTCACCTCCGGCCTCGCCGCGGACGCCGCCGCGCTCGCGCATTTCTCCAGGCACCTCGCTTCCGTGAGCTCCAGCCTGCCCGCGCACGCCGACGCCCACCTCCGCCCGCGCTGCGCGCTCCCCTTCAACGCCCTCATCTCCACCTTCACCCTCGCTTGCGACCCCTCCACCGCCTTCCGCGCCTCGACTCGGGGGGGTTCTCTCGCCCCCGCCGCGCACGTGCGGCTCGACGGGTACGCACTCCCCACCGTTCTCAAGGCGTGCGCGCCACTCGAGGGGATCGGCGAGGGCCGGCAGGCGCACGCCATCGCGGCGAAGGCTGGGTTCCTCGGACGACTTCCCGTCAGGAACGCACTGGTCAAGCTCTACGGCGCGTGCAGAGATGCGATGGGGGCGTTCGACGAAATGGCGGAGCAGGACGTCGTGTTGGGGACCGCGCTGTTCTCCGCCTTTGTCAGGGGAGGGAGCTTCGTGGAGGCGCTAGGGGTGTTCGCTGAGATGGACATAGCGCCGAACGAGGTTGCAATGGCGACCGTGCTCGGAGCATGCATGAGGCTGGGGCGTCGGGCGGTGTGGGCTCGGAAGGCAGTGCACGGTTGGTATGCCAAGTGGGAGAGGGAGCTGAGCTTCACTGTCAGAAATGCAGTGCTGGATATGTATGTGAAATGCGAGAGATTGGATCCCTCCAGATGGGTGTTTTGGCAGTTTTCAATCGAGAGACATTGTCTCTTGGACGGTTATGATAGTGGATTGGCGGACTGCGGACGTCAGGGGTGAAGCCAGATAAACTTCTTTGGACTGTCCTCTCAGCTTGTGCGAGCTTGGGCTCTCTGGAGTCTAGGAGGTGGGTGCACGAGTATATAGAACATAAGGGTATCCAGTGGGATGTACATGTGGGGACTTCAGTGGTTGACAAGTACGCAAAGTGTGGATGCTTGGATATGCTATTTCAATCTTCAATAAGATGTCCTTCAAGGTGTCCTGGAATGGGAATGCAATAATCAATGGGTTTGCATTGCATGGTCATCGCAGGCAAGCTGTTGAGTGCTGACAGTATGATTGCTTCAGGTTGCCCTCCTAATGATGTCACTTTCATTACTGTCCTTGGCGCGTGTTGCCACTCTGGTTTGATTCAAGAAGGATGTCAGTTGTTTGAGTTGATGACACAGTTATGCAAGCTCTCCACGGGATGTTTCACATTGGGAGCCCTCTTGTGTCTCGAGTGTATGCCAAGTTCATGGCCTACTGGATTTGTCACATCAGATTCTTATGCATGTTCATGACTTTTGTAGTGGGGTTTATGTTCTCCTCTCCAATGTATATGCTGTAAAAGACAGATTGACAGATGCGAGGAAGGTCAGCGGGCTGACGTCTGAAGAAGAAATGCATAAGGAGTCAGGATGCAGTGTAATTGAAGTGAATGGCAAAACCAGTGAATTCTTAGTTGGATAAAAGAATCGTTTAGATATTGATTAGATATGTACTGTGCTTCCCGTCATTACTGATGGAAGTAAATACATTTTGAGGGCTTGTAGTTCTTCCATATTATCAATTAAGAAGGCCCATGCAATATCTACTTCATTGGTCTCCAGGACTGTACATAAGATCTAAGTGGTCATTGTGTTGTGCTACCAAGTACCAAGTCTACTTTACTTGAATAAAATGCTTCGGATGATCAAGGTTAACCTTGTTGTGGGCTCTTCAAATTCATGGCTAATTGTTTGTCACTCATGCAAATGCATGGATATTCTGGTCTAAAGCTGAATTATCAAGTGGGATACAGAAGACTGCTGTGATATTTCTGTAACATCTGTTGATTCCATGATCATGACTGGTGGATGTATAGATGAGATCTGACTCTTACAAGACATAATTTAACTCCAGATCGAGATACTTTTGTATCAGGTGGCGAAAAGGTTGCCACACCTCGTCACTGATATTGAGAGTGGTAGAACTGTACTATGCACATTAGTGCACTAAGAGCTTAGCACTGTGTTATAATGTTATAAGCCTCCTCAAACAAGCAGCTCTGGAATACTATTCATCCAAGAAGATCTATTAAAAAAACTATGGGGCTGAAGCATGATTTATTTTTGTCGCTGCTACCATGTAGTCAACTTAATAATTTGATGAAGGGTACATACTTTTGAACATGACCCGAATAATAATCTTAATATACGTCAACATCAGGATCCCCTCACTTGAGACATAGACTGTTGTCCAATATGGCGAAACTGTATGCTAAATTCATTGCAATTCCAGATGTGGCAAAGTAATATTCAAATGAAGCTACATTTCCAGCATTTATCATCGCTTTGCGAAGTCGCTGGCCTTATATTTTAAATTTAATTAATATTCCTTCTTGCAGTGCACAGTCAGTGAGATGATATTTATCTAATATATCGTCTCCCTCCACACCCATTCTCCCTTTGACAATTGAAGAACACTGAAGCCACAGGAGGTCCAAGATTATAGAGTGCAGAAAAGTCTCTCGTGTTGAAATTTTGTCTCCATCCTGGTGCATAAACGGTTTGCTGGACAGACTGGCGGAAGAGTACAAAGACAAAGCGATGTATTCCAGCAGTTGGCTTTGGGTTTTCATAGCTGACAATTTCATTTCCTGTAATAAATTTGTTCAACCATATCACAGTGAGTTAGTATGAACATTATTCTCATCTACGGAAATATTGTGAGATGAACAATCGTTGTGGTAAATTTTAGGTTTTGAAACATGGTAACAACAGTGATGCTCATGTTGGTACCATTGAATTGCACAACTTCTAGCAATATAATTAAAATAACTGGTAGGTGCTGTAGACATGACAGGCTGTTGCTTACTGTCCAGGTATGCACAATCTGTGGTAACCTTTATATTGTCGTTTTTATATTTTTTTCAAGAAAATGCAGGTGCTGTACTTGCCAATTTTTTATTGTGTAGTAAGGAGGTATATATACTTGTCATCTTGACGAACACCATGTGCATTTATTTAGACTCTAATATAACTATTGAAGTTATGTACTATTTAAATTGAGAAAGACAGAATGGGAGAACTCACCATGGCTAGCATTTGCTGATTCCGGGATGTCTGTCACCAACCTGTGACATGTACTTCTTATTTTAGATTTGTCACATCAAAGTAGTAGAATTAGTAGTTTCCAATAATTGTGCAATGTTCCAGGTCTTACCAATGAAGGTATTCTCTTTTTGTTGGGTTACTTGGACTTGGGGAGTCTGGATCCACCATCACCTAGTAGCAAGTTAGCTTGTTACCTTGAGGAAATATTTGTCACAACTAAATATAATAGTTCCCTTATCCAGTAGCAGGTGCTTAACAATTGTTCTCTGAAATTGTTACCACACTTCCTTATCTTTTATTCAGAGGATTGCAAAGATACTGTTTGCTTAACCAGCATAATCTAGACATTCTTTTCAAGGTACCTGTTAACACTGATGTGAATGAAATAAAGTTTCTCTGTCACAGACTTGTTTTAATGGTACTACTATGATAGCCTCATCAATTGTCATAACGCTATTAAAATGCAAAACTCATATTATGTGACATATATTTCTGCATCTAACTATAGTTATTCAAAATTCCTGTGCTTATTGAGGACATAACTTTGATTCTAGTCAGCACCATGTACAAGATGCAGGTACATATGCCGATGCTATCAAACATACGGATGGTACATGAAATAAAATGGAAGTGCAGAAGTCCTTTTCAATCCATAAAGAAGAGGTAGAATTTATGGAAAGTTGAGATTCTTTGTTTTCATTGCTCTGTGGGCACTGAAAACAACTAAAGGTGATGAACTCCAAAAGCAGATGTTACAAATAAGAGATTGTGTACTTAGTTTTATGAAAAGAGATCTAGTGCAGTTATGCATTTGATTTTGTATTGACCCTAATACCTTGTATTCACTTTAACTAAACTCAATACTGCTCAATGTAGTAATGAACTAGTTATGGACTTACCAGGGTGTAAAGGTTCCTCATGTCGCGCCCACCAATTTCAACCCTTGGTTCATTTGCTACTTGAGATGGCTTGAGCTCAGATCCATTGGTCAGTTCCTTGTTGTTGTACAGAACCTTAAGTGAGGCTGTTTTAATAAATGGGTCCAAAATGTCACCTACTACATGTCCTACTACTAGTGGATCCCTTGACATGGTTAGTGAATAATGCTAATTTGAGGCCGTGAGGAAAAAATAGGCTGCCTTCTAGCCTTCTAGGGTCTTTCGACAGGCCTGCGCTCTAGAGAACCAAGAAGCTGTTTTGGCCTCAAATGTGAACTTGGGTGCACTGATGGGTGCAGGTATGTGTCCTATTTATACTTGCAACCTGAAGTGCTGAAGGCATTCATGATGTCAGGAGTCGTGTGCTCTAGATGCCTTAGAATCTCAACTTTAAGATGCATATATTTATATGGTCGTCATCACTGGACATATGTAGGCCTGTCCACTATCTAGGCTTACAAAAAATAGGAGTGTCCATGGTAATTCCACATTGATGAATAAAATCGGATGACTACACTCACTTATTCCCTATATCTGTAACCCTGGACATGATATGCTCCCCGTGAAAAGTGGATTGCCTTTTTGACTTGCCTATCAGACTGACACCTCATCTTTTTTCCTTGCAGCATGAACATTCCCTCACTCTTTCATTAATAGAAGTTCTACTAGGAGAATGGGGAAAGCCAACCTGAAGTCCTCTAGTACTTGGTAATTTTCTACGTCTTTGATTTGTACAGGCTAGAACTTACATGCCTGGGAAGAGGCTACTGACCTGGTGGCGAGGCTGTTTAACCTCCTCACAGCAGGTGCTCACTTCCACCTTCAGTGAATGCAGGAACTCCTGGCCATCGTTTTACTAGAGAGCACACATTAAAGATTCCACTCTAGTGTTACTGTAATGAAGATTGCCTTCTCATTACAAATGGAGGATGGTGGAACTTGGAAGAAGTTCCTCAAGTGAAACATTATTTGCTGGGAATATTAGACTTCAACGATAAAAACTGGTAAGAGATTTTCTTGACACTTGTTCATTGTCTCCTCCCAACATAATAATTTCTTTCTTCACTTGGTACTGCTTTTACTAAGATAGATGCTTGGGAAGCAAATTAGTGGTACAGCTGTGTGGCTTATTTCAGTGCATGCCGACATCTAGAACTCAGAATCAAGTCTTGTTCATCCGCCGAAGATTATAAAATAGCACTGCTGTTTAGATAATGATGATAAGGTGGTATATTGTGTTTTTGTCCTTAAATTATTCTGGTATGTCTATTCATATCTGTGCAAATCTTTCTATCCAAACATATCACTTCGTAGCTGTTTCTGTCCTTTGTTTCTGCTATACGAAATCTGGCTTATGGGAAAATCTGTGTGTGGTTTAAAGATACAAGTTCTGTTTTTTAGTTGCCAGAAAATTTGAATTTAAATGCAGTTTCCTCTGCATGATGGATGAACCGGGATAGTACCATGTAACAAAGAACTGCTTAATCCCTCGTTTGTGTCAATTGTAATTTATAGCCACCCCAACAATATGGACAATATACCTTTTGCTGCCATAATGTACTATCTCCAGAATGGGCAACTGTCCTGACTGGACCCCAACGAAGCCACGACACACTGGAAGATTCACTTGGACCGCCTCTGATGCTCCAGGCCCTCTAGAGGTTGTCAATGCGAATTGTGACGTAGAAGTTATGGCAGCATATGGTGCTAGTAAGTTTTGTACGCAAGTTCATCGTACTCCGTACATCCCTCCTAGTTTGTCTGACGGAATATGACCTCTTGACGGTCAGCGCTTAGTGTAGCTTCTGAGTTCTGATCTAATAACACTCCCAGAGACGCATTGGCTCTTTGGCATCTCTGTTCGGGCTATCCGTCCGTCTTTTCTGGTAGAATATGATTTGTGAAATACAAATGCCCTAATCTTTCTATCATAGCAAAGAATATGTCTGCCGACTTGATGGGCTTGAGATAAAATAGGGGGCGGAAATAAAGCGAGGGGAAGATAGATAAGGCTTACTACATTTGTTCTTGCATAATCAGTAGGGGTCCATGGAATCCCATTTTATTCCTGTGATTTACACCATGTCAAAACCGCCTCCATTTCTGATGTTGTGTTCCCACTTGCAATTGCAGACTCTTTCGGAGTGTGGCCGAAAGGCCCTGTAGCTAGCTGAAGAAGCTCTCTTTTGGGGGCGTGGCCGTGGATGAAAGATCTTCTTACTTGTCGCCTGATAACGAAGGTGGATGGATGGCTTCTTGTGCCTTTCCGAGAAAGAGATCCAGGGCATGAAAGGCACAGAGCCCCGTTACGTGGAGGCAGTGAATCGTCAGATTGGGCGAATCGACGGGGCCGAACAGTCGCTGGCATGATAATCTTGACCGCACAACAAGTGAAGCAAAGCACCATGCCCGTTCACGTGGGAGCATCCCATTCGTCGCGTGACGGATGGGACTTGCTGGAATAGGGGTCTCCTCACGGGTCGCCGTCGCCGGAGAAGGGCACCTCTTTCGGGGAGGGTCCGTCTCGCTCTCCCTACCCCCAAATCCAAATCCCAGAAGAAGACGGCGCGTGCTTCGTGCCTGGATGGAATGGAAAGGTTCCCGGAGCGGTGGAATCGTCAACCCAGCTAATCAAGGCTACGTATGTTGTTGTTATCAGAAAGAATGGAAGCTGGAATGGAAGCTCAGGCAGAACCGACTTGGTTGGCTAGGCTACGAGGGTTTCTTTTTTGATTCTTTCGAAAATGAAATGGGGGCTGTGGACGGAATTATTGGCACAGTGGCTGGCAAAAGATAAAGCCGGTGCCTTTTTTCCATTCCGCACACAGGATTGGCTGGGTCGGCAAAGCGAAAATATTGGATGTTATCACCTGATCCGCGGCGGATCGTCTATATATGGCACCACCATCCGTCTCATTTCCCTATCATCAAATTGAGAGCGCTTGGACATTTGCACGGATTTACCAACAAGGCAACAATTATCATGGGTTCTTAATAAAACCATGATGCCAAAGTTTTCTTACTAAGGAAAAACCTTAGTGTATACTTAAACGCGGGCACTGAACAAAAGTATCCGGCAATTTGTCAGTGATTCGTCACTAAAACAATAACAAGCAGCCTGATACTCAGCATTGGGGCCAATAAAGATTAGAGTCATCACTTGCAAATTTCAACGTCATAAAAAATAAGTACCCACAAAGCGCACAAATTTGCGGCGTGTCCAAACTCCAAAGGTATGGGACTATCACAGAAAAAGAAAAAAAAATGACAGATTGAGCAATAATCTCATCTTGAGATCTCAGATTCACAATCAATAAATCAAAACGTCCGCCTCATGACCAACCTTTTTTTTTAAACTGTTTTCCAGCCAACCGTGTGACCTTTGCAGTCTGCTTCAGATAGATGAAGATCTGTGAATCTTTGCAATACACTGCTCGTCATCTATTACAAAACAGCTTACCAGAGTGCATCCCTGCTGGCATGGAGCATCATACCTGGGTCTGTTTTTTTTCCCTCCTCTATAAAAGAACCATTCAGTGTCATGACATCAGCACAAACTTCTGTCATTTCTTAAAAGATACGATGCTCACTGAAAATCTCAAGAATTAAAAAAAAAGCACAGGTATCAGAAGACCGGATTTAATCGGGATATGGAAGCTCCTTCGGCTACTAAGACACATAAACAAGGAATGCAAAAGCACTACTACTGACATCATTTACGAATTCAATACCATGGCCACACAAAGCAATGAAGAGCCATGCATTCCTTAGTAAGTAGTAACTGACATCACTTACCAAATCAATCAAAGGGCAGTACCCTGGCTACAAAATGCAATGAAGAGCCATGCATTCCTTAGTATCTTTTCAGTAACTGCTGCAAATTCAAAGCAAAAGGTTAATATGTTCTACACAGAAGCAATGTTTTCTTTCTGGAAAAGCTTAAGAAACCATTTTCCTATGCTTTCATCATAACACATAATATAATATAGATGCAGATGAACCAGAAAACTCATTTCGCCTAGTATATTAAATACAAGCCATGCAAGGATACAACACTTCCAAATATCAGTGCGGCATAAAACAATGAAGTTCTCTATGCGTGTGTAGCTGTCTGAAGCATGTGGCAGCATCTAGTAAAGATGGTATATTCAAATCAAGTAGCAATATACGTGAGGAATCAAATACAAGTCCTTGGCATTTGACCCGTCATCACAAAGTTTTCAGCTCAACGAGGTCACAAAGTTTTTCAGCTTAACGAGGTCGAGGTACGGGGTCACAGGACGTGGTATGCTACTTTTAAGAGATTTTTACACTTCGGGTCGAAAATGAACCCGTGAACCTAGGTCGGGGTCGACGAACCCGGATCGAGGGTCAAAGGTAGTGAACCCATTTTAGGTTACTATGATTTGACCGATGGTAATCTGGTCTGGGCCTTCAAAGTGATGCTTCCTGACAAAGAGCACGATTACTCACCAGTCACCAGTTACAAGAACCTCTACACCAGGCATATTGATACAACACCAAAGCAATCCAAATATCCAATTCAGAACATGCTTTAACTAAAATAGTAACATGGAAAGAACTGTAGATCCAAAGCTAATTAAAGGGCTTAACAAAACCACCGTGAGGGTATTATCTCCACATAAATGAAATAAAGAAATAGGAACAAATGCTAGGGATCTGAAACACACTGTGAATCAATAAGAACTCAATTAATTAACACCTGCAAAGCAAATCAACGTACAAAATTTGATGATCCAACAACAATGGATGAAATGTTTTGCTCTGATAGGATATCAGTAGATATTAACAGTTTAAATAAATAAAATTTAGCTTGAAGTAATTATTACATTTGTACAGTGAACTCTAGTACATTTCTGTGATTACATCGTATCTTTATTGCTCTATTATGAGAGCAAAAATACTGGAAGGAGCTAGTAGGATGAATTAGTGAATTGATGATTAGAGAATTATGAACTTCAGAAGTTTTTTTTCACCACATATTTCACCCTTGTGTCTAATCATCAGTAACTTATATACAGAGGTTATTCTTGATAGACATTGAGATGATCCTTTGTCCATCTGAAGGTAAACCAGCTAGTCCTAAATATAGAAAAAAGGAAACTTAAGGGTTAGAAATTACTTTGGTCATCACTCACTGACAATGTAAAATGACGTGCAGCACTGAAGGAGAGAATTTGATAATCCATATTGTATGAGAGCACAAATATGATGATAATCAGCTAACAGCATAATAGATTGTCAACCATTATGAACTAGAGCTATGCTTACATGAGTACAGCTTGACTGCATATAGCTTTTTGAAGGTCTTCACTTTATCCTTCAGCACCCAGAAAGGTCATATATGAACATATACAGTTTTAATCATCCCATAGTGCTGTTTTCCCAAGCCATCAATGAGTTGCACAAAAGCACACTCTAATCCTTATCTCCTGGGTCACCACATCATACTGTAATCTTCCAGTAAGATGATGTTTGGAAAGGGAAATCATTCAAATAAGTTTAGCTTCATTTGAAGCAAATCACCCCAATCAAAATAAGCTCTTAGGGGGACAATGCTTTCATTTGGAGTATAACCATGTAAGAAAACAAAGCTCTACCCTCCATCAAAAGAGTTGTTGCTCTGCCAATTCACACCCTGGTCCAATACCCGATATTAGTAATCCTCCAGAGAGAGTATGATACAGCAGCAAGAAAATTAAAACGAAAGATTAGGGCACAACTTAGTGCAGCTAGAAGTGTGATGAGGCAATCAATGCCAAATCGCGCAACCTGCTCAAAGTTACACTTTGACTATTTAGGTTGGAGAAATGGAGATACAGCGTGGAAAAGATGAGACGGACACTATTGCAGTATAACTAATACAGTTGTGCCCGAAATATGCTGCATCATAGCTATTTAAGCAGGTCATATTTATAAATGAATCAAGTATAATTTGCAAGTGTGAGGCACCATCATGCAAAATTGCAAAGCAAGGTTTCAAACCAAAACTTATCAATAATTGTTTGGTTGAATATGATAAAGGCATGTTGAGTGAATGTCTGGTTGGTGCATGCTTGGCATCCTACTTGGCAAAAGCTTGCAGCCATGTAAACTTGCCTTTATGAGACCTACTAGAAGGCATGATTAGACAGAACCAGACAGTCTGGGGGCCAAAATCAACAAATAGACAACAATAAAAATGTCCAGGGGGGTTAATGTGATATTTGCCTAAATAAAGAGATATATTTAGTTGGAGAAGTTATGTGACAAGTGGACTGACCTCATCACATATGCTGTAACACAACTGCAGGGCTTCATTCCACTTATTTACTTTGATTAGCCCCTTTATGAGGCAAATAAAGACACTTAATTCTGGCACAACACCTTTCCTAGTTATTTCACTGTATAATTCAAATGCCTTTTCAAGCTGAGATGCCAAACAAAGTGCCTGGATCAATGAAGTGTATGTATCCTTGCTGATTATGTTTAGTGATGATGAGACTTCCATCATCTCTTTGTGCAACTCCAAGGCTTTCTCCAGTCTGCCAGCCTTGGAGAAATTATCAATGAGCAACCCATAAACAGGGGCTATTGGAACCGTGCCATGTGACTCCAGCTCCTCCAACAATCCAAGAGAAGCAATGAACTTCTTGCTAAAACCTTGAACTACACTGCAGTATCCTTGCAAATATTTTGGCCAGTAAGTCTGCTTCATTTCACTTAGCAGTGAATGTGCCTCATCCAAAAGACCAGCAGCACAGCAATGGTTTATCAGAACTCTGTAGGTAACATAATTAGGGGCACACCCTTGTGTGCTCATTTGTGTAAAAAGCTGAAGACTCAAATCAACTTTACCAGATTTTCCAAATCCATCTATTAGACAAGTGTAAGTCACTACATTTGGGTTGCATCCCTTCTTTTCCATCATTGACAGCAGCTTTAAGGCCTTTTGACATTCACCTATTCTGCAAAGTCCATCAATCATAGCTGTGTAAGTGACGACATTAGGAGTGCAAGAACTCTCCAGCATTTGAGAGAGAACTTTCATGGCTAGATCAAGCCTTCTGTCCTTAAACATCGCATCAATTAAGGAGGTGTATGTGTGCACCGTAGGCAGGTAGCCACACTTAGACATCCTCAAAAATACCTCCTGAGCATTATCGATCTTTCCAATTTTGCAAAAGCCATCAATTAAGGCATCATATATAATGTGATTTGGCTCACACCCATTCGATAACATAACATCTAGCAATTCTTGAGCATCAACCACCTTGTGTGCCTTACACAAGCCATCTATGAGTGCACCATATGTGACAACATTTGGAGCAATGGAGTCTGTGTGCTCGCCTTCAAAGTAAAAGTCAGATCCTACATTGTCAGAAGTTCCTATCAATTTGGTGTAGACTTCACAAGCCTTTTGGGTTTCACCTGCCTTACAGAGGCCATCAACTAGTGCGCTGTAGGTAATGGTATTGGGAGGACAGCCAGCATCAATCATCTTGCTGAAAATGTCACTAGCCTGGGGTAGCTGCTTTGCTTTCAGGTAAGCATGAAGCAATGCAGTGTATGTTACTACATTTGGGGAGCAGCCAATACTCCTCATTTCGTCAAACCAGCTCCGCGCCTGTTCAATAAGACCAGCCTTACAAAAGCTATCAATCAGAATTGTGTATGTATAAACATCAGGATTAACACCGACACTCTTCATCTCTTGGAACAAAAGGAAAGCCTTTTCTACCTTCATAGACTCACATAAAAAGGTAATCACCTTAGAGTATGTGCTCGTGTCAGGTACAAAACCTTTTCTCATCATCACCTTAATGATCTGAAATGCCATATCGAATTTCCCCATACCACAAAGGCATCGAGCAAAATTTGCAGTGTTCACCTTATTAAGAACGCAACTAGAAGCCAGCATCTCCTCATAAACTTTTTCGGCCAAAGCCAACAAGTCAGGGCTTGGCAATTCTTCTCCACCACATATGCTTCCAATAAAAATGTTGTATACGACATAGCCAGGAGGGCACCCACAATCAGCCATCCTCTTTAAAAGTTTATACGCATATGGATAATCCCTGGCATTGCAATAACTATGCACAAGAGAATTAAACAAGGAGGGGTTTGGATTGCAACCCTCCTTCATCATCATGTTGATTATCCTCTTGCACCAGCCAAGCTGCTTCTTTTTCAAAAATCCAGTGAGAAGTGTTCTATATGTGACCACATTGGGGATGCATGAGTTGCATCGCATCCTATGAAGGAATGAAATGGCCTCATCAAAAAGGGAGGCCTCCATCAGTCCACTGATCATCTGGGTGCACAACACCGTGTCAAGTTTGAAATCCTCCCTCTCTATCATGACAAGTGCATCAGACCATCGCCCCTCCTTACATAGCGCCTGCGCAAAGCACCCAACTGTGAACCTATCCATGCAGAACCCCGACCCTGACATCTCCTGCTGCACACGAAAACCCATGTCCACCTGCCCCGCGGTTGCAAGCACCTGGACCAGAGCATTGTAGGTCGCACCTGACGGCCTGTACCCAAAATCCTTGAGTCTCCCGAGCTCCTCCAGCGCCTTGGCCCATGCTCCATGGCGGCAGCATTTCCGTACAATCACATTGAGCAATCTGCCGAGCACCTCACGGTCATCCTCCCCAATCTCCCTCAGCAGCCTCTCGGTGGTCCTAGCACGCTCATCAAAATGCAACACCTCCGCCAGCGCGTTGTAGCAGGCGCCGGTGAGGCTGTAGCCCACCTGCCGCTCGGCCCAGAGGAAGAACCTGACACAGAGCTCCGGGGTGCGCACCGACCGGAGCACCGCCACCACCACGTCGTCGTTCAGGAAGTCCCGGTGCCGCCGCAGGAACCGCTCCGCCTTGCCGTCGAAGTCGGCGGCGTAGGCTCGGATCGCCTTGGATATAAGGACGGCCTCCGGCGGCGGGAGGGCCGCGGCGTGGAGGGCAGGTGTGGGCTCCTGAAGAAAGGCGAAGTCCTTGGATGAGAGGCGGGATCCGCGCTGCGGTTCGGGGGCTTCCACGAGACCAAGCAATGGGTCGTCGGGGTCGGCGGCGTGGGAGGAGGAAGAGCAGGCACGCCGCAGAGAGGCTCGTAGAGCTGCCGTGGCCGCCACACGGCGGCTAATCATGGGGCGGAGGCGGTCCGATGAAGGGCTACGGAGGTGGAGGTAGAAAGGAGGACGGAGGAGGAGAAGGAGACGGCGGGAATTGAAGCTCCGGCGGTCCGGCCATGGAGAAGGTTTTGGGGGCGCCGGAGGTTGGGGGGGCATAACGGCCTAAACCCTAGTGAAGAGGAGGGCATTTCGGTAAATAATTTTAAAAGTAATTCTGTTTCTGCAAATGGGCCTGGGCCCATACGCAGAGAGGAACACATTGGAGAGTGCTAGCAACAGCACAGACCACACCGCCCTCATCCCTCACCTCCGCCGCATCTCCGTTTCTCTCCCTCTCATTTCTCTTTTCATGGCCATGCGAAGCTATTGCCTATTGGTGAATTCTGCTTCACTGGTCGTATAAACTCGTAATCTTGATCTGAGGGATGAATTAGCAAACTCCAATTTTTGGTCCCCTGCCGCTTGGCGCCAGCTCTCACCGGCCAGATCCAGCAACGGGCAGTGAGGGAACGCGGCCGGCAAGAGATCAAGGTCTGCGGCAGAGCAGCAGAGGGCGCCTGGGTATTCCTCCCCTTTTCCTTTTTTTTATGTGCCTTTGAATTTGGCGATTAACTGATTAGGCCGGCTGCGGAGCGGCCCAGGCTAGGCCGGCAGCTGTCAAGCCCGCAGGGCCAACCGGCCAGATCTAGTCAAGGTGCGAGGTGCCCTCTGCTAGTAGAGTGACTCGGTGATACTCCTGCAATCCTGCTTCATTCTATTTTTCGATTTTTAGTATTCAGTGGTTCACATCATATTGTAGGTTGTTACTTATTAGGATGGAAAAAATATTTTGGTACAAAATTGTACTTTGAATCCATATCGTTATATATGCTTCTGGATCCGATCCTGCACTATGTAAGCCTTCTATTATTTAGCGCCCCCCCCCCCCCCCCCCCCCCCCCCTCTCTTGGTCTGTTTCTGGATCTGCCACTGAGAGAAACTAAAGGATAAATAAAGTACATTGTGAGTATAATTGCATGACGTGAACCACTATATACTTCTGTTTACTATTTTTAATTATTCTTGTTGTGCGCTAGAATTTATGAATTTCCAGCTACCTAATGCATACACCCCTTTAGTGCAAGCATTTTCAATTATTAGAGATGGCTTAATAGAGTGATATCTGGTAGTACCATAAGCCAACTGCATACCTAAATCATTGGAGCAAGACAGCCTATAGCATTTGTGCCTTTCTTCTTTTTATATGCGTGAAAGGGCAAGATTTAGTAGCACCTCCATATCCAAGGTTCGACTTCCTGTGGTAGCAAATTTAGGTTGGTTAAAATAATCCCCTCGTCGGCAAAGCTGGGGTTCGGAGATTTTCTCGGCTAATAAGGTTGAGTTATTTTATCTTAAAAAGCAAAGATCATGCCCCCAGTCGGTTGAGTTATTTTCTCTGGATATGCTGCTGGTAATATGTCCAGTCATTATAGTCTTCCTATTATTACTTGTGCATACCATCTTTTGTACTCTGCATAATTTATTTCCTTTTTTACTAGTGCTGGTATTCTGAATTTTTTTTTATTTCGCTATATATGCACAATGACAATGTCATCTATTATGGCTGGTTGTTTGATGGAAGAAATATTTCTGTCTATGCAGTGAATATCTCAATGTCAAGTGTTTCGAATTATATTGCTGCTGGTCTTCCTAGCTACGGGCTATATGCAGAGACAAGGTTTCTCTCACAGAGCTATAGGAACTCCGCAAGGAAATACTCTTACAAGTATCTCAGAATCCGTGCAGTGCAGGGAAATGATGGGCGTAGAAGGCTAATTGACATAATCCGAATCATTCCAGAACTCTCAACGGACTATTTTAGAAGCCGGTCGAGACGAGCTCTTTTTGGTGGCATCTCGCTGCTTGGTGGCTTTTACGTTGCACAGACAATCTCACTCTCTTTCGGTGCATTGGGTGTGAATGATGTTTTAGCGGCAGTTGTTTGTGTCCTGCTGACTGAGTATGTGACAAAGTTCTATTACAGCCGGCCTAAGGTTACCTTCCCCATTGCTCTCCTCAACAACTTCAAGATGGGTTTCACATATGGCCTGTTTATTGACGCCTTCAAGCTTGCTAGCTGAACTGCACTCTGTCCTGCTTGGCTGTTTCTTTGTACACTCTTGTATGTGAATATTGAATCCAGTTGTTTTATAGTCTCAGGATAGTTCGATCAGAGGATACATAACCTTTTAGATTGCATGGAATTCATATCTGCTGTGCAAATTTGCAAACTTCAGGTTAATCCAAACTAATTCTGTACTAAATGGCAGTAAAGTTGCTATTGGGTTACTGTCTGCTGCTACTGTTGCCAAATTTATAAGGTCCTTCAGCAACATCAGTTTGCCTTGATTGCTAGCAGCGATGCGACAAACCTGAGAAATTCCAGTGATGCTGTGTGAAAACGTGTTTTGAATGTTTGGTCTGTGCACAGCTTTAGTTGGTTTCTTGGCACCATGCTATTTTCTGATTGTTTGGCTGTTTCTCTGAATCTCTAATGGCTTGGCTGTGCACTGAGAAGAGGTGGCGTTCTAGTTGGTTATACAGATCAGCCTGTACTAAAATACTGGCATGGATAGTCTAATTAGAAAGTCAATCCATGTATTCACAACATCTATTGTTTATATGGTGCTACTGCTACACAACTACCTTAGTATTATTACTGATATATACAGCACAAATAGAATGGAAGAACTACCAGTCCCAAGTATACTGAACTATATAATGATCATTGAACTGGCATTGGGAACGGATGCCATTTTATGTTTGAAAATTGCAGTCAGTGAGTTATGATGATCTGCTTTGGGACGCGATGTGAATAGTCATGGTCTTTACGTGCTGATTTTTCTTTATTTTTTTTCTTTTGGGTTTCTCTTTGCACAAGGATTGTTTTAAGCTCAAAATTTGCATTCTAGCAACTATCCATTCATCATTTTTTGTGATACCTTTTGTACACACGTTTAAAGGTGCAACCAAGTGTTGGTGATTCAGTGACGCCATGTCGGGCGTCAGATAGGCTCTTTCGTGCATCACGGCATCGTGTGAACGGGGGTGGCATTTTCTGTTGTTGAGAAGCTATTGTTACACATGTGTGAGTATGTGACTATGTGAGATCTTTTCTCCATCTATTTTTCTATATGAGAAAGTGCATGAGTGTCAGCAAATGGTTATGCAGTTACATGCAAAGTGGCAAACAAAAGGTTCCACTGAAACTAGGCAACAGACTCCAACAAGAAAAATATGTTTCAGGTGGGAAGGAATCAGGAAAGATGGAAAACATGTTGGCTAGCGCAGCCTCCACTGATGTCTCGCGGTCGCGGGGTGAGTGCTCCCGGTTGGCAGCGGCACTGCATTTTTCGCAGGAGAGTGTCCCATTTGCGGATCTGCTGCCTCCCTCTGGTTCCTTATTCCGTCTCCACGAAAGGAGAGACCGCATCAAACAAGTCCAATATGGAGGCCGATGTGTCCATGGCCCGCTTTGGCATAATGGGCCTTTTGCCCGTGTTTTCCTTTCCTTTCCCTTGAAATAGACAAGTCGTGCATGTGCCACCCAACTGTCCGGCAGGAACGGCATGGGCGGATCTATATAGTAGACTATGGGTCCCACAAAAATTTGAAAAAGCAGTGAAAGTGTCTAAATTTTCACCATATTTGCACTCATATAATAAAAGTCTACACACCCACAAGGCAAGCGCACCTCCTCGAATTTGCTCTAGCTCCGCCACCGGAACGCGGTGACAAATGCAATGACATCACATCTGTCCATGCATCCAGATTAATTAGGTTAGGGCCTAATCCAGACCAAAGCCACTGGCTTTGTCTTTTTTTCAAAAGAAAAAAAAAACAGCAAATGGCTTGACGTTGACCACTCGCTGACGCATTGAGGCGCAGGTAGAGCTAGCAGCCCTATCTAGGGCATTATTGCCGACGTACGTACGAGCGATCCAGTCGAGTGTTAAAGATAGTATTTTATCAAGAGGACGTACGCATGATCAGATGACACAAACTAATAGCCGGCCAGATTAATTTAATTAATTAAAATAAAATCAGGTCAGCTGCAGTACGTACGGCGTCACCATCAAGCCGCGTACATGGTACATATACATATATAGAGTGTGTATATGTACACGTACAGCGCGGATGACCTTCTAGAAGTGGCGTGCTGTACGTACTGTTTCGATCGCCCGTATAGTTTGACCTTCTAGACATCGCATCACTGCATGCGTTGCAGCAGATTCGTAGGGTTTGACCTCCGTCGCATGCATGTACGGCCTTGGTCGCCAAGGAAACGCACGGCAGCGAGCAGCTATCGACGACGTGCGTGGCGTGCGTACGCCTTGCTGTGCAAGCGAGAAAAAGGAGGTTGAGAGGAAAGTCCAGGGGACTAGGGGAGTAATAATATACCGTGCAGCCACGTTGTTGTGTTAGTTATACTACCACCAATGCACTTGACTGCGTGTTCTTCAACTGTCAGCTGTGATGATTAACGGTTTATAAGAAATTAAAGCGTGGGAGAGAAAAGTATATATATCAGGACTAGTCCACACGGCAGATTGGCAGAAAAGCCACATTATTCACATGGCATGATGCAAGTGCACAGCAAGTAGCCTCAAGTACCAGGAAATCGTCGTGTTTTGTATGCGTGTCTTCGGTTCGTGAGAAGGGATAAAAAGCATCGCAACGTGGTCAGTCACCCACGAACAGCTGGTGTTGTTGCCTTGTTAGGTAGGCAGCGCCGCAGCGGCAGAAGAGAAGCCGCGCCGTACTGCCATCCTTGCCAAGAAAATAAAATAAACGTCCTATATATGTTTCACTGTAATTTAGTTTATCCTAAATACTTATGCTGATTTGCTCAGAGAAACAAAATATTGGTGATTCATTGAAAAGTAATGTTAAAGTAGTGCGAATGACCATAGTCATTATTGTTATCCAACCTACAACCTATTTAATCTCAAATTACGAAACAAGATATAATGGGCATCCTCCAATTCTCGTAACGGGAGAAGTTTTAGTTACGTAGTTTTCTATTTTGCAAAATAAGAAAATGTGATTTACTATACTATTAAATATCATAAATAAATCATTTTAATCCAACACAATATGAAGTTAGTACCTATTTTTCTAGAAGAAAAATATTACCTACAGTACCTATTTAGGATCTACATATTATTCAGAACCGACTTTCAGTTGCTATGTCTTTATTGCAGCTCGTAGTTGAGCTCATTTTTATTTAGAATGGAAAACAAATAAGATCAAGATGACTCTAAATAATATTTGCAACATTTCAAAATAAAAATATTATTAGTTTTAATAATTTATGATGTTTAGTTGTCAACCTAGATTTTTTTGATTTTTTTAGAAAATGGAAAGATACTTTAAAAGCCAGTTAGAAGATCAAACTTATTCAGTTTTGAGAACTGGAGAAACTTTTATTACTACTCGGTTTCTTGTTTTATAGTTCTAATGTTGAAAATCATGGTGATGTGGGCTATATATCTTTGTCAAAAGAGAAAGCAATTCTTGTTTTTTGAAGAGTGAAATAACTTAAATTTTAACTAAAGTTAAATAAAATATTATAACTATTCATAATACTAAATATGTACTAGTATTTTCGTAGAAATTTTTTATTGAAGGCATAAATGTGAGAAATTAGTCCCTATAATTTTGGTCGACTTTTAAATTAGTTTGACTGGGATAATTTTTATAGCTCTACTATTTGTGTGTGTAGTGTGTTGTGAGTGGGGGAACTCAAAAGTTTTTTTTTCCATAAAAAAAGTATTTAGGCACAGGCAGAGGGTACCACCGCAGCCCACGCGGCGCCGCTCTACTCACGGTCCACTCCGGCGCTCGTCGGACGCAGTGGCGAATCTAGAATTTTGGGTCAGGGTATGCTTCTCAAAAAATTTCATACGCAATTCAGAAAATCCACTTTCCAATTCGGTAATAAGGTTGTAATAAGGTTTAAAATCATGGATTAATTAGAAATCATATCCACTAAATACAATATAAATAGTTTCAAAAGCCAAACTGATAATTCAAATATATTCATATAGAGCACTAGAGACTTACAATGTTATCTTGCTGATGAGTTTATTCGACGCGTTCGAAGGGACATAAATGTCTCAATTATGTCATCTTCATCAACTTCAAAGAAAATATCTCGCTCAATGAAAGTGACGAGACAATCATCCAGAAGACTATCTCCCATCTTGTTTCGGGTTTTTGTTTTCACTAAAACCAATGCAGAAAATACCCTTTCAACACTTGCTGTTGCCACAGGTAGAAGCAGCACCAATTTGAGAAGCTCATAAACCATATCATACACTTTATGTCTCTTCGTTTGAACAAGCTTAACTGAGAGATCAACAATATTTTCTAGACCTTTGAATCTATCATCTTGCTTGATGTCATCAATATAATTATCTAGCTGCAATTCAAGTCTGCGCAAATTATTTTTTGAGAAGTCCTTTGGGTAGAACTCAGCTAGTCTGCGTAGCTTCTGCGCATCAAAAGACTCAAACGATTTAGAAGGATTGAATGCCACCATACAAGACAACAACTCCATATTGATCTCATCAAACCGATTATCAAGTTCTTGACTTATTTGATCAATGACACCAATATATACTTCTCTTCTGAAGTGATCATCATTGGTTTGCTTTCGAGCACGAGCTTTCCTTGTTGATTTTCCATAAGGAACATAAACACCATCCATAGCAGGAACATCAACACCATGTTTATCACAAAATGAGGTGACCTTCTCAAGAAAAGTATTCCAACCATCAGACCTCAATTGTTGCATTCTTTTCTTTGCCACATTAACAAGTGATATTGCATTGAGAATATCTTGCTCCCTTCTTTGTAGACACTCAGATAACTCATTTGTGTATCCAAGAATAATATACATTAAATGTACAAAGAAAACAAACTCAAAGGTCTCAAATGCTCCCGTCACAAAATGTATTTTGGTCCAATCATCCTTATATGTAGGATCATCCCCAAGATCAACCAGTACATCATGGATTGATTCATACATAGTAAGGATGCTGCATATAGTTTTGTAATGAGATCCCCATCGAGTATCTCCAGGCCTAGACAAACCCATTTCTTGATGTAATCCAGTTCCAGATTCAATTTCACCACAGTCAAGTGCTTTCTTGATATTCTCAAGCCTAGCTTTTCTAAGCATGTCATGACGCTTACAAGAAACCCCAATAATATTCAATAAGATAGATACTTGATCAAAAAAGGAGCTGCAATCTGTATTTCCCTTAGCAACAGCCACAAGAACCAATTGGAGTTGATGAGCAAAACAATGAATATAATAAGCAGAAGGTGAATCTTGCATGATCAATGTTTTCAGCCCTTTAATATCTCCTTTCATATTGCTAGCCCCATCATATCCTTGACCACGGATTTGAGTCAAACTCAAGCCATGACTAACAAGTAAAGCTTCAATTGCACTCTTCAGTGATAGAGAGGTAGTATCATCTACATGAACAACTCCAATAAAATGCTCACATGGCCTTCCCAATTTATCAACATAACGCAAGCAAAGAGCTAGTTGTTCTTTATGTGATATATCACTAGACTCATCGGCTAAAATTGCAAAGGGCTCATCACCAAGTTCTTCAATTATTTTCTTTCTAGTTTCTAGGGCACAACAGTGAATAATTTGCTTTTGTATGTCCGGGCTAGTTAAGGTACAATTACCTGGAGCATTGTCCAAAACATACTTGTTGACTTCTTCACTATTTCCAGCAAGAAATTTCAAAAGTTCAATGAAGTTCCCTCTGTTGCTAGATTCTTTACTTTCATCATGTCCACGAAATGCCAACCCTTGATGCAAAAGAAACTTGATACACCTAAGTGAAAATGTCAATCGTTTCTTATAAAGTCGAAGATCCTCATCACTCCACTTCTGAATATTATAATCCATTGCTACCTTGGGATTTATAAAGCCAATGTACCTCTCTTGAGCTGCAATATGTGCCTTGGAACCCAAATGTTTAAGAAGTGCAGGCTCTCCTATATTCCAATTATTCCAGCCATCAACAGTAAATGCCTCCGACCCACTGCCCTTCTTAAACAAGTAGCATATAAAGCAAAATGCAGCATCCTTCTTAATACTATACTCAAGCCATTCATGATTGTACATCCAACAAAAATTGAATTGGCGATTTTGTCCTGAAATCCATGTTTTCGGAAAATCATGTGCAAAGGGTTTAAATGGACCTTTAGTAATATATGCTCTCCGAATTGCATCTTGATCCTTAACTGGATAACTACGAATGGGACGTCTTTCACCTGGATCATGTGAAAGACGATTGATATCATAAACCGGTTGAGCTGAAGGCGGCTGTGGTCGTGGCGGTGGCGGTACCACATTATTTTCAGTTTCCTCAACTACTCTCTCACGAGTCTGCTGTTCCACCACAGGTACAATCGAATTAGGAGAATGATTAGAAGTAGCAGCCGCTGCCGCCGCCGCTGCCTTCCTTTTTGCTTCATGCTTCCGATAAAGAGATGCAATGTCCCCGTCTCTCTTCATAACTGCATGAATTTTACAAAGAACAACAACGCCAAATAATTTCTTGAGTGAACTGAATCAAAAATTTGCATGGATCATCATTGCAAATTACAACTAAAAAAATTGGAAGTCACATCTAATAAAATATACTTACTTTGCGGCTGTTTGGTGCTTTGCGTCTCTTGGTGCTTGCGTCCTGAATGGCTGGCGATGCCTTCATGCTTTGCGTCCTGAACAAACTTGCTCGATGCCTGGCGATCCCGGAGTCGAAGGTGACGATCAGGCGATCTCCGATCTGGGCAACTGCCGTCTGCGGTCTGCCGATGGGGAAAACCGAACGACACGAGTGGCGGCGAGCCGGCGAGTCAAGCGACGCGAATTGTACGAGACCTATCTGTTTCCGTTGCTGGGTTGGGCCGTGACTACTGGGCCGGCCTGATGTCGCTGACGCAACGACAGATGCTACTCGCGGTGTTGTTTTCTCTCTTTTTTTTAACAAAATACGTATATTTACTCCTGTACATCGTAGCAACGCAGGGTATGCTGCAGCATATAGCTCCGCCCCTGGTCGGACGCGTAGCAGGGCGTGCACGGGAGTGGCATCTCGTCGCCTTGGACGCTAGCAGGGTGTGCGGCAGCGGCATCTAGGCGCGCGGCATCGGTTGGGGGTCTTCGAGGGTGATGTCATGGGGCGGTGCCCTCTCTCCTCTGCGGTAGCCGACGAGCCCGTCTGACGTCAGGGAACGGCGACGAGACCTGGAGAAGAGGAGAGAGTGATCCAGCCGAGATGCTCCGTTCCGAGTTGGCTGCTGTTGCTACGTAACGTACGATGCTCCGTTCCTTTGTTATATGTAGGCATGTCTCAGTCAACCTCCTGCTAATAATGCTCGATCTGTTGCTAACTTAGTAACTTGCTGCGTAATACTGTAATAAGGGTATAAATAAAGAGCTGGAGCAGATATATACGTAATCCTATGGTACGTACATCCAAATATATATATACTACTATACACATCGGAGTGCAAAATTCTGAAATAGAAACATCGCATCACCAGATCTGAATGAATACGAGAA
The DNA here is from genome assembly GCA_022036555.1 of Microstegium vimineum. Taxonomy (NCBI): domain Eukaryota; kingdom Viridiplantae; phylum Streptophyta; class Magnoliopsida; order Poales; family Poaceae; genus Microstegium; species Microstegium vimineum. The sequence goes on along the minus strand of CM039140.1, from coordinate 795,011 downwards.
GCAACAACACAAATTACTACTCCCTCTCTACAAAAAAATATATTATTATGATATACATGCAGATTAAATTTTTAAATTTTAATTAGGTTTATAGAAATACGTGTAATATTTATATCTCTAAATAAATTTATTATAAAAGTATATTCAATAACCTATCTAATAATGCTACTAATTATATATTATAAATATTTATATTATTTTATATGTATAATTGATCAAAGTTAAAAAAAAATAGCTCCTCGAAAAAAACTTCTATTTAGAGATGGATGGAGTACCTCCATCTCAAGAAAAATACAATTCTATAATATTATGATAATTTAGTATACCACAAATTTAATCAACTATAGCTTAAAAATATAAATATTTTTTATATCAAATAAACGTCATTAGATGAATTAAGAAATGTATTATTTTTCTTTAGGACATACTCCGTAGATAGTACTGCTCTTGGGTATTACAAGAATGGTCAATGGAGTTAGGATAGTACTGTAGATTATTGCAGTCCCCATGACTCCGTAAGAAATGAGGGCAACATGACCTGGCGTGCACGCACTCTTTGGCAGGGGCAGATGGCGCCCGTGCGGAGGTTTGCCACCTTTCCAAATCCGTGGCTGCAGGTAGTTGAATGAATAATCGCCGGCCGTGCGGGCAGGGACGCCGAATGGGTCGTCGGAGCGAGTGGTGTCACGGCACGGGATATGATGGGGGGAGTCGCTGGGGTCGGGGATAGGATAACGCACACGCACGCACTCCATGACGATCGACGACACACGCACACGCGCAGCTCGTGGGACGATGGGCGGTGGCACAAGGCCACCATCGTCGCCACCGCGGCGTCACCACCCCCTGTTGGCTGTGGCTGTGGGGAAGGAATAGTTAGTTGGTGGCCTCGGGACGACGAAGACGATATATTCTATTCTATTCGATTCGATTCAATGGTATCACGCCATTGTCATGGCATATAAGTAGAGCACTGTACTCTACTATCTGCTGCCTGCTAATATTCCGGGCTAGGCTAGAGAGCAGGTGGCGTGGCGGTCTACTACAATTCCGTCGTCTTGTTCTTGACACCGCCGCTGAAGGATCTGAATCGTCAGAGCACCTGGGCTGCCGCGGTTTGGGCATCGAAGTCTCATGGTCATGGCCGCGTGAGGCAGGCAGGGGGTGCAGCGAGCAGCATGGTGCCCTGGAACTAACAATAACAAACCGCGTGCCGATGGGCAGAGCCCCACAGCAGCATGGTGCCCTGGCTCGAACAGCTCGAACAGAACATGCTGCTGCTCCACCGAGAGCCCGGGCCCGGAAGGCAGCAGCAGCGTCCGCATGTGTGCGCTTCAGTTCAGTGCTTTACAGTAGTAGCTGCCATCGCCAATCTCTGGGTTTGGAATTCGACCGGAGTAGATTCCTCCGCATCCTATCTTGACACTGTTCAGAATGCACAACTTCATACAGGAATTAAAGAACTCTGACGAGAAAATTGAGCGGTACCAATACTCCACAATAAGAAGAATTACACACTGTATATGCTTTAGGAATAATCATCACCCATAGAAACAAAATCCTAATTCTTTTAATAAAAGTATATTATAGTTCAACGAATCCAGCTGCACGCTATATACAGAGTATTTACACTTGAGCACACAATTGCGCTATCATCATTATTATTCATTATGTACGAAGCAAAGTATCCAACAAAGAAGAAATGAAAAACAAAAGGAGAGAGAGAGAGAGAAAAAAACTATAGTGACTATACCCATTGAACAAGGAGCACATCTTTAATTAATTTATGTACTCCACCGGCCATTGCGCCGTACTCACTCCTAATCCCAGTTGCTAAATCCCATCATGTTCATACTACTACAATCCTTAAGGAGAAGAAATACTCCATAAATAACTACTAGCAGTAGTATTTAAATTATTAAAAAAACAAAAAGAAACAACAAATCAAAATAGAATAAATAGCTCAGAAAAACACGGAGAAATCACCATCTTTGGACTGATCTCTCCTCCCGTCGCCGTCGCCCCGGCACGGCCTCCGTCCGCCACAGGCGAGGAGGCCTTCCCGCCCTCTCCCTCGCCCTCGCCCGCCTTTGCGGCCTCGGCTTCATTGGACGCGAACACCTCGCGGACGACCTTCTCGACGTCGAGCGCCTCGTCGCCGTCCTCGTCCTGCGGCGGCGGCGTCGGGATGAAGGGTGGGCGCGCCACCTGCAGGATGCGGTCCCAGTCGACGCCGCGGAAGAAGGGGTGGGCCTTGACGCCGCGCGCGCCGACGCGCTTCTCGGGGTCCTTCTCGAGGAGGCGGGCGATGAGGTCCCGCAGCGGCGTCTGCTCGCCGACGAGCTCCGGCTGCTTGGCGAGGACGCGGTAGAAGGTCTCCTTGCGGTTCTGCCCCCGGAACGGCGTGCGGCCGTAGAGCATCTCGTACAGCACCACGCCCAGGCCCCACCAGTCCACGGCGAAGTCGTGGCCGCGCCCCGCGATGATCTCCGGCGCTACGTAGTCCTCCGTGCCCACGAACGAGTTGGACTTCGCGGGCGTACGCGCGCCCGGCGAGGCCGCGGAGGAGGAGGCCGTGGTCGCCGTCGAGGACGAGGACGACGAGGAGGCCGTCCGCGAGGTGGACAGCGGCGACGGCGAGTCCGCGGCCGGCTTCGCTGCAAGCTTCGCGGCACTGCCTGTGCGGAATGGAAAGCACAGCGCGGCCCGCCGGCCGGCTTCCTTGCTCTCCCGCGGCTCGGCGACGGTGCGGTCACCGGAGGCGTCGGCGGCTTGGGACTGGTCACCGGCGCGTCCGGCTCCTGCGGCGGCGCTGGGAGCCGCGTGGAGAGATCGAAATCGACGAGCATGATGTGGCCGCTGTCTTGGATGAGGACGTTCTCCGGCTTGAGGTCCCGGTACACGATGCCGATGCTGTGTAGGTACTCGAGCGCCAGCACCAGCTCCGCCGCGTAGAACCTGAAAAAAACGACCAGGGCAGAAATTGGCGACCACCAAATTGTGAGGCAGCTCCTGGTTCCGTCGTCTCGTGCGGGTGCGCTTGAGACGCGCGGTTTCGTTAGGCCGTTGATGAACCGTTGGACGGACGGACGTACCGTATGACGGAGTCGGAGAACATCTTCTCGGTCTGGCGCCGGCGGAGCGAGTTGAGGTCTCCGCCGCCGCAGCGGTCGATGGCGAAGCCGACGACGGCGTCGGTGGCGAGGACGCCGCGCAGTGAAGGGAGCAGCGGGTGGCGCAGCGCCAGGAGCACGTCCCGCTCGAACCAGATCCGGCGGTGGCCGTCCCCGTCCCCGCTGGCCGCCTTCTTGTGCCGCGCGGCGTCCCGCGAGACGGTCTTGAGCGCCATGGCCGCGGCGCCACCCTCGCCGTCCGGTTCACCCGGGGCGTGCACGACGTGGAACACGACGCCCTTGGCGCCGCGCCCCAGCACCGACACCGCCTTGAGGTCCTCCAGGCTCAGCTGCGGTGGCGGTGGCGGCGGCGCCGCGACGGCCGTCATTGCGCCGAAGAGGTGGGGCGCGCGGGCGGTGGATTGCAGTGAGGAACGGAGTGGGTGTTGGTGCGTGAGCGCGGGGTGGGGAGGGGAGAGAGAGAGGGAGCCCGTGGGGGCCGGGGGATTTGGTCGCGATTCGATGCGAGGATTCGGTGGTGGAGCAGCAAGTTGGGAGAGCGGGGGATTTATGCCGTCCGCGGTGCCTTGGGGGGGACGAAGCGCACCGCGGACCGCGAAGCCTGCCGTGCGTGCCGAGTGGGAGTTTTGAAACGTCCCGGGTGAGTATTTTATGGTTGTTATTACGGGGTATATATGGCGTATCGTGTCGTGTGCCGAGGTAGAAAAAGGGACAGGAAATGAGGGCGAAATCGAAGTTGGATTTGGTCGGGCCTGCCTGCGACGGCGGGTCGTCGGTACGGCCCATAGTCCTCTCTCCTCTGCTTCAGCATGCGCGCGCCGGTCATCTTTTTCTACGACGAGGGAGTTTTTGTTGCTCTTGTAGGGCTTCTAGAAGGTGGCACGACCCTCTGCGTATATATATGGAAAAAAAAATGAAGTACTACAGGGTACAATACAAACAAGGTAGTCGTGCGCTTTTACTGTAGGGTTGGCAACATGAACATGCACCGTCTCATCTCTGATGCCTGATGGGGGCCATGGAATGTCTGCTAGTGGTTCGAGAAAAACAGCTCAAATTTCAGTGGTGGTACCAGGCCCGTAAATGTTGGTGACATTTTGATTGGATTATTGGTAGTCAATTGGGGGGTGGGGGGGGGGGGGACTGAGCATGTTGACGGTTTTTAGCAGGAGCTAACAAGAGAAACGACGAGATGGATGATGGCTGCTGTTGAAGTGGTAGCAAAAGTATGGCCGAGAGGCCATGCAGTATCTTCGCGCTTTGGCAACCAATGGGAGGGGCATGATAGATTTTTTTTTCTTCATTTATTTGGGGGCTTTATGGGTGAAAACTATATGACAAATTATTCATAAACATCGTAGATAGATCATCTTGCACTAGAAGCGCATAGTAAGGGATTGGTCATTGGTGGGATTATATTCTACATTTTACCACGACTCACACTACACATAAAACTTTTAGTGTTGTTATTCCTTTTCTTAGAGAATATTCTTTTTGCAAGCCTTCTTAGTTTCGTGATCAGACGACTTACAATCGTAGAAATCATCAGCTAAACATGTTGTTTTATTGTCTATGTAGTGATGATATTGTTGGTTTCATGATTATAGATTCATTAGCTAGCTGATGATCCAACTTTTCTCATTGGTTAGAATTGGCTTTAGCTCTGATTTTGTTCTTGTCATAAGTGGTGCAAAGATGGTTTGTTATCAACTGGTTTTACAAAATAAGCCACACACGATGACTACATATAGAACTATATTTCTTTATTATAGTTTATCTTGTATACATCATGTTTAAACATTATGATATCTTGAGGCTATGTGTATCTTGAAAGATGTGCTGATATTACTAACAATATCTATGTTATATCTCTATCCCTACATATATGATATTAAAAAGTGAAGGGTCTCTTCCAACCCACTTTTCTTTATTTCCAAAATGCCCTCGCCTTTTGTTCCCGTCCATTTCGCTGTATACATTCGCGTCAGGTACGACGGTAGAGGATTGCTTGTTTTTAATAAGCAGTAGTATATGATGAATTAGAGGTAATAGTTCTAGTTGATTTACTAAGTGGTCTGTCAAACTCATTATCCATACTTGTAGGAGTTCGAATACACGTTTGCTAGTATCTAGTGCGTGATCCTCGAAAAGAGGGAATACCATCTAGTATTGCCTAGAAACACCTATAAAAGGCCTCTTTAGAACTCAAGAATTTCACAGGATTTTCTTAAGATTTGATTTAATTTTAAAAACACACACGTGAAACAGGAAAGTTTCCTCGTTTCAAAGGAGGCCTAAACTCTGCATCCTCCCTCCACCAATTACATCTAACTAGACTCACTGCCACAAATGATTTGATGGTTGGACGTTATATGAGAGACATGGTGGTTGGACTTTGACCCTTTGAATTTTGGGGACGGTGAGCTTCGCCCATGCTTTTGAGAAGCTGGCAAATGCCCCGTGGTTCCGCTTGTCAGTTGTCCTGGACCATAACCATATTGTTGTCCCCCTACGTGTGAACTGTAAAGAGTTACTACCAATCTAGTAGGGATGATCCCGCACAGGGAAAAGCTTGTCGATCTCTAGCCACAGTAAGTATTATTCGGATATTGCGTGGAGGATTCTTTCTTGAACCTGAAGCGTCACAGCTCACATGTTGCACGAGTTCGAGTTTCTTGTCCGTTTTATTTAATTATTAATCTTGTTCCTTTATTTTATTACAAAAGCAACCCGTACTACAGGGGAAGCGTTTTGATTTTTTTTTCTTCTCTGTCAGTAGCCTGATTGGAGTGGAGCAGTTGCCAGGTGGGCCGATCACGAGATCAGGCTCACAAGTCACACACACACACATAACCGATCAGTCTCGCAGCGTAACAACTCTCCGGATCGCGGAGGAGTCGTCCTTTTCCAGACCTGAACTGTTGAAGCAGATGTCAAAGCGGCCTTGACTGACTGACTGAGACTGACTGGACGGCCCCTAAATTTATTTCGTGCAGGTCGTCGTTGGGGCGCAATAACGACCGATCAGTGGCGCCCCGCCCGCCCTGCTTCATCGCGATCGCATCAGGACGTACTGTACTCATGGTAATCATCGTCGTCGGTCGCATTCGCGATGGACGAGACGAGACGAGAGAGACGACGGCCCAGTGGATCCTCTGGCCGCCGGGGTTGTTGGCCGGTGAGGCGAGGACCCGAGAGACTAGACGGATGGCCGCCATGCCCACCATGCGGCAGCGGGCACGGGTACGGGCGCTAGTAGTAGCTTTTAGGTCGGCAGCTGGTGGTTTCGATCGATAACGCGAGACGGGAATGATGAAGGGTTTTTTTTCACCTTCACGGTTCACGCCACGCCAAGCCGGCACAGGAAAGGTGGCTTGCTGGCTTTGTGCGCCAAAGATCCAGAGATATATGATGATGGTCCATGTTATTATGTTAAGTTATTAAAAAAAACGCCAGCAGTCTTTCCCTGACTTATCTCGTGTAGCAAAAAAACATGGGAGAGAGAGTAGCTACGTCACGTGCAGCTTGTAGGGGGCGCATCTTGGAGCGCTTGCGTGAAAACCATCTTTATTCTGATGGAAGCTGTAATTCGTTTTAGTTTTAGGCCCGTTTGGTAGGGGTACTACTGGCTCAGCTTGTCTGACGTATTTCACTATCGAAATATTATTTATAGGAGTCGTTTTTATCTCTTCTCTCTATTTTATCTTACGGTTCCGGTGGGAGCAGGAGAAATCAAATTTTTTTTAGCTTCATCTGCTCCACCGGCTTTGTATGAGGAGAAGAGGGAAGAGATAAAAACAGCACCTGTAAACAATGTATCAACCGTGAATGCGTCAGAAAAGCTGGAGCGGTAGAAGCCCTACCAAATGGAGCCTTATTCTAAATCGAATTTGTCAAACTTTGATCAAGTTTATATAAAAAGATATGAACCTACATTTCGGCCTTTGTCAAAACATATCATATTTCATCATGTTGTGGCTAATCAATTTGTTCGGTGTCGATCGTAGGTTACTTATGCATTGTTCAATAAACTTGATCAAAACCATAAGAGAATTTTGATTTTGGACAAAGCTACAACAAGTTTAAAATCCGGAAGGGGCTAAGATGTATGACTCCCTACAACAACTTTACAGCATGGACGACCCAACCTTTATGACGTTAACAACAACAATCAGGGTTCTTAGGCCAGTCTCAGTATTATTTGAGTTTCATTCGCATTAAATAGGTTGCCACATAGGTACTTTAGATGACATGTCAGTGTATTTAAGAAGAGAAAGAAGAAATGAGTGTCATGGGGATGACACTCTCTTGGCACGAATACCAACTCTCTATGAGTCATGGAATTAAATGTCTATGACACTATAGAATGAAACTCTCCATTGAAAGTGGGTGTTTCATCCTAGTTTCATTTCATTTTGTATGATATAACAGTCTTGAAAACAACGTCATAAAACTATCCATTGAGAGCACGCAAGCGCTAGAAACCAAGCGTGTAAAACCGTACGGCTCCTTCCTTTGGAGGAACGCTCGTGGCTCGATCTCCTTCGAGCCGTACGTGCGGCCGTGCGCATCAATCATCATCATACCGGCTCTCGCCGTCGCCGCTCGCCTTGAGACAAGTCAAAGGGAAGAGAAAAAAGAAAAGAAAAGAAAAGAGGCTTCATTATTCAACAAAGACAAAACGACCCGTGTTATGCTACGATTGTGCGGCGCAGGAGGCAGGACGCCGGACTGATGAGACCGACCGATCGACCCGCGCTGTTCGTTGATCGCTGCCGGACCTGAGCTGCGCGTCAGAGATGACCGAGAGAGAGCCCACCACAGAAAAAAGCTGCGGCTGCTACGTGTGGGTTGGTGGTGTGTCCTGGTTGTGCAGTGGGTGCCGTTTGTCCAAATTCCCAAAACCCTGATCCGCTACGGCTAAACGTTGATAACTAATCTGCTCCGGTTAAACGCTGATACTAGTAGAGATGCTTCAGCTAAAAGGAAACGAAATTAATGTTTCCCACAACGATAGTCACGCGAAAATCAAATCAAGATAATGTGCTGGCCGGCCTACCTCGCGATCCAACTGTCTGTTCTGATTGTGTATGGTCACTGAACCTTTTTCTTTTTCTAAACAAAATAAAAATATTCAGTCACTGAACTATATAATTAATGCATGGACCCACGAGAAACGAGCAAGAGCAATTGGGGTTGTTTAAGGGCCAGCTCTAGTATTGACTTGGGCAGCCGGCTAGTACACGACTAAAAACGTCACTGAAGCATCTTCTTTTTCTCTATAACTAAGTGATACGTATATTTTAGCAGGATCCAAATGCATAGCTTTTAATCTCTTTATTTACAATATCGGGGAACCGGAGACACTTTTTATCGGCTGGTCAAATTATTCCTAGCTACTAGCTTGGAGCACCAAACCAACACATGCATATGTATCTGAACAAAACAAATCATATCATATATACTACTCCTTTTATACTATGCTCATAAGTGGAGAAGGGCCAGCCAACTTTGGCCACTAGCCGCATTAGCAATATCATAACAATATACGGAGTACTGTTCTTCTATGTTTCCTCTGGTAGTGGTAGTAGTGGCGTCCTCCTAAGAAAAGCCTCGCTTAGCGTCATCTTTCTGCGCGCTTTCGCCCACGATTCCTGCGTTGCTTTCGCTTCGCATCGCGCTCAGGAGAAAAGCATGCAGCCGTTCCGGTGCATGGCACAGCTAGTAGTAGTCGAACCACTAATTGGATGCACACTGATGGAATCCTGATGCACTACCGTAGTAAGTAGACCACCATATATATAGTGGATGCGTTTGAAGATTCTTTCACAAGAAAAAGGGAGAATCGTTGGAAAATGCTTCTATCGTCTCAACTTTTCGACACGGTACCAATAATAATAATGCATGATACTACGCTAGCTATTACTATACGCTATGAAGACAGCCACTACAAGTTGTCATGCAGAATGTCGGAGTCGCAGTACATCTTAATTTGTTACATACTCCGTACCATCCCTATACAGCATGTTTGGTCTGAGAAAGAGACGGCTCGTAGTAGAGGATGTCTTAGGGAATAATCAAATAAGATTCCACACGAGACACAAATTTTACGTGGAAAACCCTTGCGGGAAAAACCATGGGCGCCAACCGGCGATCTTCACTATATGAGGAGAGTGTTTACAGAACGCAGGGAATACAATGAGTCGTCAACTCTTCCCGTACGGCTTACAAGATGTATTTATAGGACGGACTGACCGTAGTCCAACACGGAAACAAATCCGCTAATAAACATAACCCGAACCATGGGTCCTCCAGGCGTCCCCACAAGACTCACGTTATAATTCGGATCATATTCCAACAAACTCCACCTTGAGACGAATTTCATCTTGTAGCAAATGAAGTATCATCAATCAACTCACTTCAATAATAAATAATCACCGGCGCCAAAAGTCGCTAGGACTTAAATTGTAATACCAACTAAGCGTGAGCATAGCTCAAACTTAGCTCAAGGAACAGGCTTTGTCAACATATCAGCGGGATTCTCATGAGTACTTATCTTGCATACCTTCACATCACCTTCAACAATAACACCTCGAATAAAATGATATCTCACATCGATGTGCTTAGTCCTTTCATGAAACATCTGATCTTTAGTCAGACAAATAGCACTTTGGCTATCACAATGTATAGTAGTGCAAGAAGTAACCCGCAAAGTTTAGAGTATAAACCTCTCAACCAAATAGCTTCCTTACAAGCTTCAGAAATAGCCATATATTTAGCTTCTGTAGTAGACAGAGCAACAGTAGCCTGTAAACTTGCTTTCCAGCTAACAGCACAACCACCAATGGTAAAAACATAATCCGTGAGAGACCTCCTCTTATCCAAATCACCAGCATAATCAGAATCAACATAACCAACAAGTCCATCTCTAGATTTCCCCAAATTACAAACAGGCATTAGAAGTACCTCGCAAATATCTAAAAATCCATTGAACAACCCTCCAATGCTCCTTACCAGGATTAGCCATGAATCTACTGACAACACTCAATGCTTGAGATAAATCAGAACGAAAACAAACCATGGCATACATAAGAGAACCAACTGCACTGGAATATGAAACTCTAGACATGTACTCAATATCAACATCTGACTCTGGACATAAAGCTGAGGATAATCTGAAATGTGTAGCTAATAGAGTACTCACTGGTTTTGCATTATGCATATTAAAACGACGAAGAACCTTTTCAATATAACCTCGCTGACTGAGGTATAACTTACCAGATTTTCTATCTCTAGTAATTTTCATACCAAGAATTTTCTTAGCTTCACCTAAGTCCTTCATCTCAAATTCTTTACTCAATTGTGCTTTCAATTTAGCTATTTCTAATTTTTCTTTAGCAGCAATCAACATATCATCAACATAAAGAAGCAGATAAATAGCTGAACCATTAACAATCTTCAAATAAACACAGCTATCATAATCAGACCGCTTAAAGCCACGAGAGAGCATGAAAGAGTCAAATCTCTTGTACCATTGCCTAGGAGATTGCTTCAAACCAAAAAGCGATTTCTTTAACTTGCAAACAAGGTTTTCTTTTCCAGGATTAACAAAACCTTCAGGTTGGCTCATATAAATGTCTTCTTCCAACTCCCCATGTAAGAATGTAGTTTTAATATCTAGTTGCTCAAGTTCATAATCATGCATGACAACAATACTAAGCAAAGTACGAATAGAACTATGCTTAACAACTGGGAAAAAGACATTATTAAAATCAATACCTGAAATCTGGCTATAACCTTTAGCAACCAACCTTACTTTATACCTTGCTGGCTCACTTGGAGAAATACCCTCCTTTCTTTTGAAAATCCATTTACAACGGACAGGCTTCTTATCCTTAGGCAATCTTACTAAATCCCAAGTACCATTCTTTTCAAGGGACTCCATCTCATCTTGCATAACGGTCATCCAATTGTTGCGATCAGCAGAAACAATAGCCTCAGAATAATTAGAAGGTTCTGAATTACCTTCGATATCTTTTGCAACACTCATAGCATAAGCAACATTGCATTCTTCAATATACCTTTTAACTGGTTTGGGTTGCCTTCTAGTTCTATTAGCAGCAATAGAATGTTGTGGAGACTGCACAACTAGAGAAGAATGCTCAACAGTAGATGAATCATCAACAATTGGAGAAATTTCAGCAATAGGTGCATCTTGCACAACAACATTATCAACATCTGGTGCATCAATCAAGTGCTCCACCTGCACACTTATTTTCTCTCCCTCAGTAGGAGCATCAACAGACAAGTTGTCATAATACATAGCAGATTTATTAAAGATAACATTCCTGCTAAGCACAACTTTACGAGTTTGGGGATTCCACAATTTATAACCTTTAACACCAGGTTGATAACCAAGAAATATGCATTTAACAGCTCTAGGCTCCAATTTACCATTATCAACATGAGCATAGGCAGAACAACCAAAAACTCTCAATTACGAATAATCAGCTGGAGAACCAGACCATACCTCAATTGAAGTTTTCTTATCAAGAGGGATGCAGGGTGAACGATTAATAAGATAGCAAGCAGTGGAAGCAGCTTCAGCCCAAAAACGCCTATTCAAACCCGAATTTGACAACATGCAACGGGCTCTGGAGATGATAGTTCTGTTCATACGCTCAGCTACACCATTCTGTTGAGGCGTATAAGAAATAGTGTAGCACCTAACAATGCCTTGAGACTTGCAATATGCATTAAACTCATTAGAACAAAATTCCATCCCATTATCAGTGCGAAGCTTTTTAACTTTCTTCTCAGTTTGATTTTCAATCATAACCTTCCACTCTTTAAATGCTGAAAATGCTTCTGATTTATACTTCAAGAAATAAGGTCATACCTTACGAGAATAATCATCAATGATCGTCAACATATAACGTGAACCACCATTAGAAGGCTTGCGAGATGGTTCCCATAAATCAGAATGCACATAATCAAGAATACCTTTACTTTTATGAGTAGAGGTATTGAAAGACACACTCTTATGTTTGCCAAAAATACAATGCTCACAAAATTTTAACTTACTGATGCTATCTTGATCAAGAAAACCTCTCTTGCACAATTCATGCAAGTCTTTCTCACTCATATGTCCAAGACGCATATGTCAGAGATTAGTAGCATCAGAATTAGATGATGAATCAGAAATTACAGCAGCATCACCTGTAATTGTAGTACCATGAAGACGATACAAATTTGGAGATTTCAATTCACCTTTCATCACAATAAGAGAACCCTTTGACACCTTCAAAACTCCATCTCCACCGGAGTACTTGTACCCTTTACTATCAAGAGTACTCAGAGAAATAAGATTCTTGCTCATAGCTAGAACATGCCTCACATCAGTAAGAGTTCTGACAATTCCATCATGCATCTTGATCTGAATAGATCCAATGCCAACAATATTACGTGGACTGTCATCACCCAACCTGACAGAACCTCCACCTTGGAGTGGATCATAGGTGACAAACCAATCTCTATTAATACATATATGAAATGAAGCAGCAAAATCAAGAATCCATTCATCACCACTATTAGCACATCCAGCAAAAGCAACTAGCGAATCACCATCAGAATAATCTGCCTTAGAAGCAGCAACAGAAGCATTACCTTCATCATTGGATTTACCTTTCTCTTTATATGTGCCAGCTCTCTTCTCTTTGTTTTTCAATTTATAACATTCATCAATAAAGTGATTATCCTTCTTGCAATACTTGCAAAATTTATCTCCCTTGCTTCGAGATTTCGATCGGCCTCTATAACCACTGGAACTTTTGCCTCTATTGTCACTCTTAGATTTATTTTCTGTCCTCCCACGAACAGACAACGCTTCTCCATTGAAAGCAGAACCTTCAGAAGACACCATCAATTTCATCCTTTCCTTGGCATGCAACGCCTCAGAAACTTTATCAAGAGTTAGCGTATCATGACTGTATAACAGTGTATCTCTGAAGTTTGTATAAGAACTAGACAAAGAGCACAAAAGAATAAGACCCAAATCTTCATCATCATATTTTACCTCCATAGCTTTTAGATCAGAAACGATCTCCTTGAAGGTCGTAAGATGGCTAATCACAGAACCACCTTCTTGCAGCTTGTGCGTATACAACTTCATCTTCATGTGCATTTTGCTTGTCAAATCCTTAGACATGCAAATTGACTCTAACTTGAGCCATAGAGCAGCTGCAGTTTTCTCCTGCAGACAATTTTGCAAAATATTATTTGAAAGATGAAGCTGAATTTGAGTCAAGGCCTTACGATCTTTTCTCTTCTCATCATCGGTCCAAGACTTTGAATCTTTGTTACTGAATTTATCAAGAGCATCGTCCACATCAGCCTGTGTAAGAATAGCCCTCATTTTGACTTGCCATAGAGCGAACCTTGTGTCGCGATCCAGCGGCGGAAGATCATATTTCACCGAAGACATGATGAAGAAATCACAACAATAACCAGAAGAAAAATAATCTGCAGAAACTTAGGTGTAACCCTAGCAAAAAATCTGCAGCCTGATACACAATCTGTGTACGAATAGCAAATAACCATTGAATAATTCTCCTGGTACGATCTGCTGTGTGCGCGTAGCAGCAAAATTTGATGGAAAATTTCCACCACCACACGCCACCACCTGATCACCTCTGCGCTAGAAACGGGACAACAGCCAGGGAGCAACAGAACGCAGCGCGCAACACGCCGTGACGCTCTCCTCCTAGAGCCGCGTGTGGAACAGCAACACGGTTTCCAACACCAACTCGAGGACGGCACAGAGACAATCACAACTCCGCCTTGGACTCGACGTCGGACGTCCAAGTCGCCTGTTTACACAGCACGGAAAAAAACTTGACGGCGGCGGCCTGATGAACACGGATGAAACCCTAATTTTTTTTTCAATCTAATCTCGTGTCAGGCTCTAGATACCACTTGTTAGGGAATAATCAAACAAGATCGCACACGAGACACAAATTTTATGTGGAAAACCCTTGTGAGAAAAACCACGGGCGCCAATCGGCGATCTTCACTATATGAGGAGAGTGTTTACAGAACGCAGGGAATACAATGAGTCGTCAGCTCTTCCCGTACGGCTTACAAGATGTATTTATAGGACAGACTGACTGTCACGGAAACAAATCCGCTAATAAACATAATCCGAACCATGGGCCTTTCAGACGTCCCCACAAGACTCATGTTATAATTCGGATCATATTCCAACAGCTGACGCGCGAGAATTTATCTTAGGTAGTCACGATGCTTTTCCGTTCGAACACCACCTTTTTTTCCCCCACCATACCTCCCTCTCAGTCCCTATTATTTTTCTTCTGAAAATGAAAACGGGGGACAACAAATCCCCAAAAGAAATTCAGCATACAGAAGCGATCGGCATCGAGTAGTGCTACTTGAGAAAGAAAGCAAAGGCGGCCGGCGGGATTCGTAAGTCGCTGTTACGCCTTTTGTGCCCCCACGTCCCACGGCCTGGGGAACTCGTGACAGCCAAGCTGATAAAAACCGAACATAAAGGAGGCGACGATCGAGGTGTCTGCAGAATTCGTTGCAGCCCCGGTGGACAGTGGACAGTGGCCAGTGTGTGGGCTGGGCGTCGCCCGTCGCGTACGGAGATCACAGTCACAGACCCACAGTGGACGGGAAAGAAAGCGACCTCTGAGGCTCCGGTTGGGTTGGGCGCATCAGCGCGGCTACAACCACCGACCCCCTGCCATGCACGACAACTCGATCGACAAGGACTGCTCAGAAATCTCCACGCCCGCCTATACATACAGGCAAGGCAAGGAGTGGCCGGTAACGTACTGAGACCATGCATCCCCTGCTGCTGGGGGCCCCTGCTGCCTCCTCCGTCCGTGCTTGTGGGGCCGGATCGGACGGACGCGGTTACCACGAAGAATGGCATGCAGATGCAGACTCTACACGGGAACGAGAAACGACGACGGAATGCATGCGGTCACGACACGAGCTACGACGCCAACGCCTTGTGAAGTTTCGCCGGTAGAGTCACTTTGGAACAGGTGGTGGCGCTTCGTTTCCGACGGATGATGACTTGCCTCCTGAGTCGTCCTGACACGAGCGACCGTGCGTCGCCATATAACAAAAGGCAAAGGGGGTAACAACAAGGGCGGCCTCCGATCCTGGACGATGACCTCACGTGAAATGCTGCCGGTCCGCCAGCAGGCGCCGGCTCGCTCGGCTGGGGCCGGGGAATCGCGTCGACGCGCGCGGGGCTGGTTCGTGTGGTGGCTCCATCGAACACGGCAGCGCGCGCGCGCCGATCGTTAATTGGCCCGTGCCGGGTTTCCACCGCTCGTCGGCCGGTAGGATCGGTCGTTGGCCAGCGGCGGCGGACGCGGTTAGCCGTGGAATGCTGTGTGTGCTCTGTTCCATTCATTGCCCCGGCCGCTCTCCCCACCTCCAACTTTGGAGGTGTTTATTGGCGAGAGCAACAGGCGGCCCGCCGGCCCCCCGTGGGGGTCGAGCACAATCTAATCGCCTTTGCTGTGGTCCTCGCGCGCATTCCGTGAGCGAGGACGGCTGCTGGTGCCGGAGGAGGGTCCTGGGTGTACGTGGCCGATGGGGGTCGGGCACGGCCTCCTCGTGCGCCCCTGACTGGCCCGTGCTGCTGTGCGCGCAGTAGGAACCGCACAAAGTGGCAAAGGAGTTCGGTTCGGTTCGGCTTGAATTCTTGGTCCTCTGGGCATGTGACTGTCCACGTACGTAACCGAACGCACCAGGGATCATCAATGTGCAAGTACTACCATTATTCCCGAGAAGGGAAATGCGGAAGTGCCCATTCTGTTGGTCAGCAGTGCCGGTGCGCTGTCAGTGGCGCCACGCATTTACTTACTGGAGGCTCACCGCACGCTCCTCCATGTTTTTCCAGGCAGGGTTTGTCCCTTGGTTGAAGCAAGGCGAGACAGGTCGCATTACGCTCACAATTGCACGTACACACGGCTGGTTAATTAGCACCAGAAGCCTGTTTTTCTTTCATTACAAGCCTACTAGCCTAACCCGACCGCTGTTGCGGTCAAGTGGACCAAGAGAACAGTAGGCTCTGTAACCTGTAGGTCAGAACTTGGTGTTCAAAAGTACCTACGAGTGAAACAAAGGACGATAATGACATGCAACAAATACGGGGTAGGCTGGCGTTCATGAGCCTTGCCAGAACGTAAATATTGGAAATGAAATAGTTGCAGCATGTGTGAGTATTCAGTTATTTCGATTCGAGGCAAGTATGGTTCTGCTAAGGTACCGACTTAACTCACAACTTCCATTCAGTTTTCAGCTTTGGTGAACAGTCACATCTTGACCGTCACTTGTCAGCCAGTCAGTCTAGCTAATTCTGCTGTGCTGAATTATGTACACCATAACTAGCCATGAATTAAAAATGGGTATGGACAAGCAGACGCAGCTGCAGCACAATGATTCAATCAATGAATTAGTGAGAATAATCGGGAGCTAACTGGGGTGTGTATTCTGGCTGGCGGCTGCGTCAGGAACCAATGTACACGCGCAGGTTTCCAGGGTGAGTAGACTGATTAGATATTGTTGTACAGTAACTAGATTTGTATTCTGCCAGAGATCCCCCTCAATGATCTGTGCTTGCCTCTAGGCATTCACCTCTAACTGTCAATAAGCTCATCATGATTTTGGACCTGTCACGGATATCTTCTGTATCCTGTATACAATATAAGATATGGCTGCCTGAAGGACTGAAATATGCCTCCGGACTGGAATAAACCATGCTGCTAAATGTGATATTCATAATTTCTGTCTTCACGTCATTCTGTACATGGGCCAACAGTTTTGTCCTGATCAGACCAAATGTTGTATGGGTGAATCGGAATTTGCACGTCTCATAGGCGTATGAGCTTCAAGAATTTTCTGCATAGCAAAGTGGCACCTGAAATCGCCAAGGCATAGGGTGTCAGGATAACTGCAGATGATGAAATCAGTTTAAAAAAAATGCCTGGCAACTGAATTTGCTGCTTTACATTCAGCTAAGGGCATGCTCTGTACAAGACTATAAGCAAATACTATATTAGAAACGGAAGTGCCACGCTTGACATGGCAAATGCTATAACCACTGGATGAACTGATGTTATACTCAGACATTAGACAAGACAAAACAGCAAAATGTTGGATTTGTCAGACTCATGGATTATAAGAACAGTGATATGGTGAGAAGAATGCTGCACGTTTTCTCACTTTAGGGCTTGTTTGGATGCACTCGTATTCACCTCAACCCACATGTGTTGGGGGTGGGAATTAAACTTACACCATAATCCACCTCAAACAAATGTGGAAATAAGGGGATACAATGCATCAGCAACCTTAAAAAAGTTTTGATCAATCATGCTGGTGCTTTTCAGTGGACGTGAATTGACTTTTCTGTTTAAAAGGATTGGACATGATGCATGAAAATTGCGATAGTGTGGTTATATTTTCTTTTGGGGGGATAATGGTTTGTAAGAACCTCGGTTCAGGGACTTCATTAAATGCATTTCACCATGTGCACTAGCAGGATTGACCAAACACTTGGGCCACGGGTCACGCTTTAGTCTTAGGCCCAAACGGGATACTTCCCTATATTTTAGTCTGTCCAAACTAATGGTCCTCATTCTCCACCATAAAACCTACTCGATCCACTTGACCATCTGGACTGTTCCAGATCCATTGATCCCATGCCTGCATGGCTCTTTCCTGTCATTCCCCGCCCCTGCCCCCTCTTTTGTTCATTCACATCAAGTAGAGGTGCTTCCACCGCCGCTGAGGATTCAAAATAGATACCCTAGATGGCAAAGGACCAATAGCAGAAGCAAATTGGCTGCCCCAACCTGCTGCCAGCATCCTTATGACCACACCTCAACAGGTTGCCCGTGTGGCTGCACACCTGCTTCCTAAACCATCCATAACTTGTCGCCTGGTGGTGTAGCTGTCGCTTCCCAGGCTCATTCCTCCCAGTTTGGCAGACAGGGACGGCAGCTCCCAACTTCCTATCCCTGGTGGCTCAGTCCTTCATGCCTCTCTCCTATGCAACTCCTCGTGCCATGGCCTTCCCAAGGAGCAAGCAAGCAAACAGCAAGCATCTTGAAATTTTTAGGCAATTTTCACTCATATGGCTATTTTCCCATTCAAAAGTACCTTGCACATTCATCCAGATTCTAGACATTTAGCATGTGTTTTGTTTGGGGGCGCCCTGGGGTGAGACGGCCACCCTTGATGAGTTGATGTTGGGAGTGGAACAGTCCCATTACGTGTTTGGTTGAGAGGGATGGATCCATCCCTATTTTCTATTTGATTGGGGTGGTTGAGCCAAATGGCATGGATGGGGTTTGACAACATCAGTTACTTCTGCAGGGCACACTCATCCTCACAACAGCTCTCTTCCCCCTCTCAATTTTTTTTCTTCCATCTTTGTGCGCTGCTGCTCCCGAAGAGCTCGCTCCGCGCATGCGCCGCCAGGGGTTCGGCCACCGCACCGCCCCAACCTGCTCCGTCCTGCCTGCTGTCACCTCACCACCCCAATCCGTGCAGCCATACCTGCCCATCACAGACACGAACGGCGCGCGTGATGGGAACCGTAGGGGATGCCCCCATCCCTTCACTTCATGGGGACAGAGTGAAAGCCGAATATTCTACTCTGGAGACAGTTCCATCCCTTCGTCTCGGAACCAAACAGACTCCAATTTGGGATCACCCCATCCCATCCCCCACCATCCCAACAACGAAACACATACTTAGTGAACTTTTTTCCCTTGAACAACGCAGGAGAACTGCGTGTCATTTCATTAAAAAGAAAAACAATACATAGGAGGGTCAAGAATCCACTCCTAGTACAGGGGAGAGAGGCTCGCAGACATCACACACACCCACAATACAAGAATTACCGTGAACAAGGACTGGGCCAAGGAAACGCACAGAGGCACAAGACTATGTGATTAACGACTGAAGAAGCAGCTCTTGAAGAGCATACTAAGTGAACTACTCCATAATCCAAGTATATTTTACTGCATCTTTAACAGGATTACAAAGTAGATCATTGGTTCTGCACAATTGGACAGACTTTAACTATTCCAGAACAAGAAAGATTAGAAATTGACTTGAATGCCCCAAGTTTTCACCAATTAGGTACTTGCTATTGTATGGATGACTTATCTTATTGTTGCATAGTTAAGGGCATGGAGCTCATTTATCATCTCAACTGAGACTGTCCTTTATTTTGCCGTTTCAAATGTGTGGCTGGTATAGGTAGTTTTACGACCTTAGTTTTTGCCCCTGATCTTGGTCAAATGCTGAATTTGCCACCATACTAGTTTACTTAGGTTAGGTAAACATAAAGTTAAATATTACCTCCATGGTAAGTGATCTGTAAACATGGAAGGAGTAACCGCTATATCCTTGAAGTTCTCCCTTTTCGCTAAAACAGCTTTGTATGGTGGCTCAGTTTCCTGAATGCTCCAGCATTTCCAAAGAGGAAAGAGACTTCTTCTTTGCCGCACTATGTGAACAATTAAGCCTGGAAGAAACATCTCAGGAGGCTCCACTGGTATTTCTCTGTAAGATGCCGGGGGCTCTTCGAAACCAGCATCAACCCCATCAAGTGGAATTATTTGCACATCATGGCCACTGTTTATGCCTTCACAGCTCAGATGCTCATCTATGGATGCATTAGATCCATTATAACCAACAAAGCCATTTTGCGTATTTTGGAGGTCTGGCTCAGTATTGCATAATGGAACCTGATGAGAAATTTGTCTTTCATTCGGTACTGCCATACCTGTAACAGGAGGAAAGGTAATACGTTAAATGGTTATAGAAAAGATGGGTGAAATTTACAAAACCAGACTCCATACATATTTAAGACTGCACAAAGAGTAGGTAAGAGAAACTTCCACAAATTTTTGCCGACCTGATGTTCTTGTATGATCAGCATAGCCCTGGATTATGCCATCATCAGGACCATTATCATGATACCTGTTCACATGCAAAATTCTTCGAGCGAGCTTTTGTATCATTGCTGTATCAGCTGGAGAGTTATCTGAAAGAGCACTTATTGCAGCAGATCGCAGCCTAAGGATCGAATTGATTGAAAGGCGAGAGGAAAATTCATCATTGCAAACAATGCTGCAAGGAAACAGAGCAAAAGTAACCTCAGAAGTCAGAAGTTAATGAAGATAAGAGAACAGCACACCAAAACTGAAGTTCCATTGAAAATAGTAGCCACAGTAAGATCTCAGAGTATTCGTACGTTGTGACAAAATGTGAACATGCTTCCGCTATTACAAAGTCCACACAAGGAAGTGGTCCATATGCATATACATGAACGTCTGGGTATTTGCCAAAAAGCTGGTCAACAGCAAAGTTAAAAACCAATCAGCAATCATAAGGAAACAGAAAAGGTAAAGTACTAACGAGCAGAAAACATAAAGTGCATTGACAGAAAACATAAAATACCTCCTAGATTGGTCTAGTTAGTTTGAAAACATGCAAAATGACCATGTGAGCTCAAATGGTACCGATTTGCATTTCAAGCTCATAAAATATAACATATATAGTAGTTATGTGCTAGTACAAAATTGTGTCTAGTCATATGAGAGAAGTAACACAAAAGATGTGTCACCTAAAACGACATAAATATATTAGACAGATTGGTCCATCTCACAGTTTTGTTGCTTTGGAATCTGTGCGATTACAGATCCAAAATACATACACATGCGTGTACTTCATACCTAGCTAATTAGGCCAAATGTTACAACAACACACCAAATTTAGGTGAAAAGACATTAGAAACTAAGGTTAATACAGGTTGCATAAGGATGACAATTAACAAAAGGCATTCTTGAAATAAAACTGAAGGTTCAACATCTTTACCATCATTCCTAGGACTGTAGCAACAGCACCTCCTAAAGAATGCCCAACAAGACGAACTTTATATCCATGACACTCACTGCCCTCCCCCAGCAGTGTAGAAAGGAATCCAAGTCTTCCAGACGATGTGTTTTCTGGGTTGCCATTTCGGAAAGAGACCAAATTAGTCATTTTACATATATATAATGAATCAGTGTAATTCATGTGTAGCACCTAATCTTCTAACCTGTGCAATAGTGATTGGTATGAAAAGAAAAAAAAATCAAACCTCCTGTGCATTCATTTAGTTGCATAAAAAGCTCCCTCGCAGACTCCACAATTCCACCATGGCCATAATGTGGAAATGTTGAAATAACTCTCTCTCTTGTAGTTGCAGGTAGTTGTTCACCACTGAAGAAACAGAACATAGTATCAAAAACAAGGGTTGTGGATAAGACATAGCACAATAACATTTAATAAGAAAAGACCAGCAAAAAATAGAGCATTATTCTGCGAGTTGCTCTCTATCCTCTAAAATTTCTTGATTTGATCACCTTCGGTCATTGACTTGGTTAATCATCATTTTTTTTATCAGTTCATCAATTAAAACACTGTAGTGCGATGGCTCAGCTAGGAGTCTACCACCTTAGTAACCTAGGGAGCCCTTCCTAATTCCTATTTAGGCCATTTTTCTTTTTCTCTCTGTTCGCAGCATGTTTGTTTTATAACATGGTGAGTGGGACAGTGCTGTCTGTGGTTACTTGTTCTTTCTTAATGATGATGCATGTTTGAGTTGAAAAACACACTGTATGACAAAAGATCTGATATCATGAGTACGATAAGAATTTTGTTACCACACTCTTAGATATCAGGAGTACGATAAGAATTTTGTTGCCACACTCTTAGTTGTACAACAATAGTTCAGATGAACTTTCATGTGAACCTGACAATATCCTTTGCTTTAGTACTCATATTCATAATAAACGGCTTCAACTCCTTGGTTGTTTTGGTGGCATGGTGGATTTGGAAACATAGAAATAGGAATGGCTATACTTTCGGGGGATTTTCTCCTAATCTTTCTGCCATCTTGCGGGATATAAGAGATGAGGCAATGTTATGGTTTATGGCTCGCGCCAAAGGGCTCCGAAGCATATGTCCATAATTGTTTTGCTCGCGGTCGTTTGTTGCGGTTAAGGTTTGTTGGTGAATCCTTTTTGTAACTTTTTTTCCCCTACAGGGGTTGCATGAGTCATCTAGATTCCTTTCTTCTCCTTAATTTAATGATATGCACACTAGTATAGAACAGACCTTCCGTTCAGTACATTAGTCTTGGCTAAAATTGGGCCCGGGACTAATGTGAGCATTAGTTCTAGGTCCAAGTTTCTTGGGCGTCGGAGGACCTTTAGCCTCGGCTAATGTGAGCATTAGTTTCGGCTAGAATTGGGCCCTGAACTTTGAGGGTCATAACAAAAAATAAATTCAGATCCTATTTTGAACTGTCATTTTCTGAAAGTTCATATATTAACGCTGTCCTAAAGAAATATAGTAAAAGGTAAAACTGAGCTCAGGTAGTCCTAGTGTAAACAACTAATTTCTTTTTTAAAAAATGGGAAAACAATTAATTTCAACCGCACAAAGAGGGAGGATACATAAGAACAGTAGAGGCAGAAATAAGAGGAAGTTACTTTACTAGTCCATCCAAATCTTCCATAGTAAAAGCACATTCTCTGCATAATCCATCAGTTATAAGATCCTCTGGTGTCTCTGTTCCACGAACCCCAATAACAACAGTTTTTTTGTCATGGAGAACCACAACAAAATAAGCAGCTTCACGCTTGCTCTGCATTGATGAGTAAAACATATCATCCTAAGTTCAATGTTTACAAAGAAACATCAACAAGTATATGCCCGCTACCAACTTCGGTTTGTTCAATTGTGCAATAGTGCCTTCAATGAACAGAATGCAAGCAAAGTGTGCACAAAAAAATAGGGTTCAGCTTAACAGATCACCATCACAAAGTCAGGTTCAAAGCTACTTTAGATTGATCAGTTATATCCATGGACCCTCAAAAGCATGATGTTCTTTAACCAACTCAAAATAATTTATAGAAAAGGCCGTCATTAGTTTATAAGCAGAATCCAGAACCAAAAGTTACTAAGGATCAACTAAATGAAGGGAAAAAAAAAGAAAGCGGCTAAATGAACTTTAAAATGTTATGTGTAACTGGTTGAAATAATCAGCACATCATCTCACTTAAGTCGGTATTCATAAACCTGATGGCACTAAACACATGATATTACCTGGCAAATACGCCCTCTCAGGAGTGCTTTAGGTGGTATATTAACAAATCTAAGGAAGGCTGCCGCATGGCCTCGCCACCAATTATCACCATCAAGTGCAGGGCGTCTGCACAAAAATTAATATGTAGTTGTTACATAGCAACACATTAATAAGGTATGCTACCTTTTCTCAGTGCAATGATTTTACTCTGGTCATTAAAAGGAGAAACAATGTAGGTCAACATGCCACGAGGACATAATGGTTAGATTGAAAATATAACAAGATTCGACTTCACTACAGGGAAGATTAAGCAGAATAATACTGAGGTTAGCTTAATTCATTTAGCTAGTTTAAAGACAGACGCCAAGCTGAACTGGGCTGAAGGTCTGAACCATAAACATAAACGTTAAACTTTCAAAAATTAGCATGCAATAGAAGCATCAAAGCTTATGAGATACCTTCTGCGTGCCCATGGAGTTAACACACCTTGTCTATAAACCCATGCACAGGGAAACAGAATAGGATTTCGTCCAAAATCAAGAAGTGGTCCCTGCATTACAACCATGTCAGATGCTATCACAGTAGGCTAGCAAGAGCAGAAATGATGTCCCAACCAACAGGTATCAGTACCGTGTAACATGCTTCCGCAAATGGATGGAGGAAAGCAGCTTCTTGCATAAGCTCATGAGATGCCTCCATAAGGTCATTCCGCGATTCAGGTAAATTCCCATGCTTCTGCAATAGAGCAAGCCCTATGCCATGTACAATAAAGGAGATATTCAGTACCCTCTAGATACACCGGTAATAACAAAAAAACAATTCAATTGAAACATAATACATAGATTTGTAGCAATCATATGTTTTTGATACATTCACAAAAAAAAAATGTAACTATTATCAAGGTATGTTACCAGCTACCAATGCTCCCTTCTTTTATCAATATTCATACGCATGATTTTCTTTAACTAAAACAACCAGTCTATGGGAAAAGGAACACAACGTAATTCCAGTCTCATTGGAGTTAATCCTCCATGGATAAAATCAAAGGATCTTGCAAGGCAAATTAGAATGCACAAAAGGAGGGTGGGCACATAGATCCAATCAGAGTAGCATTTTTGCCATTGTATTCTTTTTGGGGGTAGCGATAAAAATATCACACACACTGGTGAATCCATTCTGTGATTTATATGTCAAACATCTGAACTTTAAACCTAATAGAAATTACTAGTTGATATGAGCATGAAGTCCTGACATAGCTATATACATGCATTGACAGTTATACAGCAAACTGCAGAATGTTTGTTGACTAATTGCTAGTCAAGATGAGGCATAGCACTGAGATTTTTTTATGAAAGCACAGTATCAAAGAGCCAACCTGCTAAGAGCTCCAAATGTCCTGTCCCAGAAGCACGATATGCAACCAAATCACCAAGGAGTCTTGCAACAGAATAAACCTCATCTTCTTCCAACACGGTTCTAAATTAGTAAATAACACAATCAGCTCAAATAACTATACTAACATTGGAGTTCTAAAGTGTAAAATCACGACTGCCACCTACAGATATTTTGCACGTCCTAGGCAGCACAAAGCTTCTCGAATGCCGTGGTCAAACACTTCCCTGTAATGAGCTTTCCATGCCATATCATGTGTTGCATAAAATGATCGCCACCTCAATATATCAGAACCCGTGAAGCATTGAACAATGACCACGACCCAGGAAAGGATAAGAAATAAAGCAATAAGTGCTCCTCCTAAGACCTGATCAGCTTCATCCTGTCCTAGATTATAAACCATGCAAACCAATTATTCAAGCCCAAGTAGATGAGTGGATTAGTACAGCAGAAAATAAAACCTTAGGATAGTATAATGAAATCCACGTAGTTATCATGTTTGTGGTATCATTCACTCAAAAATCTGTATGGAACCTCAAGAAAAATGTGCTCACAGGTTATCCCCCCTTTATTTGTGTCGTTGTGTATATATGAAGCTCATGTGACTGTAAACTACCAGCAAACGAAAACTTCTTGTAAAGGATTATGTCCAAAGTTAAGAAATAAATGGCTCATAATGGCAACCAACATACCAAAGAAGCACGAAGTGGATCTTCTTTCTTTTGAGATATCTCTTACAATGACAAACATGACATAAGTTGCTGCAACCAACTGCAATGCACCAACTGCCATACCAAATCTGGTCCACCACAACCAACGTTTGTACCTCACCTGTTCAGCAAGATGAACGAAGCAATGTGATAAGTTAGCAGGAATTCTTAAGGAAAATGAAAGTAGAAATGCAATAACTGCATTTAAAAAATGTTTCCATTATTATTATCCCCTTGCTTTATTGTTCAATTCATATTTTTTCATCTTTTCTGTTTCCTATCTTCCTATATGCCTTACTACCTTCGCCAAATGCAACCATGAATGTTTACTTCTTCAAGGATTCCTTGACATGGACTCTAAACAAAGTGCTGCTATGTTAGCACTGCTTGGAATATTTGGACAGGCATATACATGGTTAAAAATGCAAACACAAATGATGCTCAAATATATGGAAAGATAAGGTCAATTCACAGTAAAGCAAGGACCAAGGAGTTATCCACACACTTTGGTAATTGAGGTTTCACAGCTCAGGGATGGAATTGGACTGCATGAACAAGTGGACAGTAAAATGGAGTGATTCCGAATTAGATAGGCAACTACCTCCTAGACTATACCAACAAAACCAAATCGATGCAAATGGTAGCCATAGACCTATATAAATATGAAATCAGGTTTCCAGTCATAGCTCGTATACCACACCAAACAAAGGACTCTTTGACCAGAAGAAGCTTCCAGCCTTGAGCTCACAGTAAAACCAACCTATGCCATCTCGATAGGCTCATTGTGCGTAACCACATAAGTTCAGCTGTCTGCTCATGTGGATCATATAAGCTCCCAGCTCATCTTTCTTTATATACACACTCATTTTCAATGCTAGGGGAATTTGTTGTAGTCACAACTTAAGCCATAGACACATCAAGAGTACTCACACATCAATTACAACGTGTTTGCATCAAATTCACCTGAAAACTAAGTTAAAACGCATCAACATGAGCAGCAGCAGCAGCAGCAGCTCATGTAATTGGGACACGAGCTTGTGTAAACCAGCACAATCTAAGCTAAATCTTGGCCAAACCAAGCTTGCGTCGACCAAATCCAATCTAACAGAGGCAGAAAGTAGAGCTCTCACCCTAATCTCATGGCGAGCTACGGCATCAGCTGCGACAGAGGCGTCGCACTCGTGGAGGTGGCGTTTAGCTATGGCGTCCGCCGTGCCGTGCTGCGCGCGCGCCGCCCCGATCATGGCGAGCACGCGGACCCCGGCCATAGCGGGCGCGGCGGCGAAAGCGAGCATCCCGCCGCACCCCGACGGGAGCACGGCGTCGATAAGGTAGAGCCCGAGCAACAGCACCGCGAGGTTGAGCCCGCCTACAAGGAAGGAGACCACCCGCACCATCCCGATACGGAAGGAGGCCGCCGCCGCCGCGGCGGCGGAGTCGCCGGCGCGGGGGGGCATGGCGGCGGTCCTCCGCCGGGCGGGCGGCGGCGGGGGAGAGGAGGTCGCGCGGCGGCGGGGGAGGAGGCGGCGGAGGAGGAGGAGCGGGGGAGGGGTGTGGACCCGCGGGTGGGGAGGAGGGGCTTTCTAGGCATCCGGCCGCGGCGGTGGTGGTTGCGCCCGCGCGGCGGCCATGCCCGCCCACGGAAAGCGGGGGAGCGGGTGGCTGGGGACGGGGACGGAAATAGAAACCGGGAAGACGGTGAGGGTCCGTCGATGCGGTCCGACGTCGGAGCACGAGCTGCCTGGACTGAGGTCTTCTGAGGACGTTTCCGAGGTTGAGCTGTTTTGCTGATTGGCAATGGCAGGCTCTGCTGGTTTAAATTCCCTTTTCCACTTTTAATTAATCTTCTTTCTTCTGGAATTCGTTCTTCTAGATCTGAGACTAGTATTGTTGTTGGGGTTTGATGAGATCCACCTGGCTTTCGTTCAAAGCAAAGAGGACAACTTGTTAATTCACACATCTAGTTTTTTCCTTGACGCTAAACAGGCCCATAACCGCAGGTTCTTTTGTCTTTTTTTCCCCCTCTTGCACGCATAATAATGCTCATTGTTGTTGGGGGTCAAGACGTCGAAGAAGACGGGTTCTCGGCATCAGCGGCACTGCGGCAGCTTGACGAATGCTACAACTAGTTGAAGGAAAGCATTGCGATAGAGAAGCGAAACAAGTTGCCTACTATGAACCAGCACATTAAACTTTTATTTCTAAAGTTTTTTTTTTGCTTGGGTTGATTCACCCGCTTTATTTTCGATGTCTTATCAAACGATGTAACGCTGTTATCATATCAATAAAAAGCTTGCCGGAAGGCTTGTTTTTTTTTTAAAAAAAATTGCTCTTGTAAACCGGTGCATAAAAATTTCCCAAAATATAGTAAAACTTAGTTTAAATACAAGACAAGAGATGTAAGGGTTGCACAATTATTTATGAGTTTATGTAATTGATATTCTTTTGTATGAAAGTGTCGCCACAATGTCAATGGATCTAAACGTTGCATTAAATTTTAGTACATACTATACATACACACACTAAAAGATAAATATTCTCTCTATTTTAAATTGTAAGACGTTTTGAGTTTTCTAGATATATTGGTTTTACTATGTATCTATATTAGTGTATATCTAATGGCATAGCGTTCATTTCAAATTATAAGACGTTTTGTCGTTCAGATACATAATTTTTGTTGTGCAGTCAGATATATATTATGTCTAGAACTTTAGATGCATGATAAAATTAATTTATCAAAAGAGCCAAAAACACCTTTTAATTTAGCATGGAGGGGATATGTACTAGTTATTACAACTTACGAAGCGTTTGGTTCAATGAAATGTAACGTGACCTGAATACGGAAGAAATCAGATGGCGATGCATTTGTTTGATTCGGCCTGACCCGTTAAGAGTTACCACTTATTAGATAACGATCCATTCAATCGTGATTACGCCCATCCTCGAGTCCTATCCAATTACGCCGCTGCACCGCCACTCGAACAGTCAAGGAGGACCCGCGTTTGCCTTACCGGCTAGTGAGCCAAACAAATTAAGTAATCAGTCATTCCCGCACCACTCCTCCTGCAATATATTTCCTATAACGTTTGCGTTATCGGCCAGTGAACCAAACGGTATCTTAGTGGTAATAGTGATTTACAAGTGAACTTTAAAATATATTCGTCATGACTTGTATAGTATATTTTTCTATAGTTTTCTGCTCATATATATATATATATATATATATATGTATATATAACTTTTAAAGAGATTATGGTAATAAAAATATATAAATGCTTATAGAGTTATAACATGTGATATGCTATTCGCTTATGCTACCGGTTTGAATAGAGGCATAGAGCCACAGGCGTTACCACAAGTCCACAACTACCCATGAAACAACTTTGGTGTTTTTTTTTGGGAAGAGAAGGGGCTTTCCTAAATCGTACCATACTCTATGTCACTCCAATCTAATAAAGGTCCTTTTTATTAATTAGTAGAGTTTGAAGTAGCTCTAACACCATTGACGATATAAGATCTCTCTCCTACATGACGAACTGGGAGGTGATGAAGCCAATCTTGTTTTTTCATTGGCTACAGCTAAGTTGGAGATGCTTAAAACCTTGTCAAAGAGGGCCACAAAACATGCCGACTACTGGCAATTGACAATTTCATGTTGCATATCAAAATCTCTCAAACTTTAATACTACAATCTTTGGTGGACATTAACTCACACTACAGAAAAGTTTTTTTAGAGACGTTAAAATTGGTGCCGTTTTTCATACCTTTAGTACAACAATGACCGTAGATATTATATATATATATATATATATATATATATATATATATATATATATATATATAAGGTGATTTTTTTAAGTTAGCCGCCACCCAAAATTATTTTAGGGGTGTTTATTAAGGTAACTATTCCTCAAAGTGGTTTCCAGTGGTTGGCTTAGTCAACTTCCTCCATTTTTTTAAAAAAAACTTTAAAAAACATTAAAAATAAAAGGTATTTTATATTTCCTAAGGACTACCGCAACTAGTATATCGCAATTTTTTTCTCTGAAGTATTTAAAACAAGTGCATGCAAACATGAGAGATCTATCTTGTCTGCAACCACCTCTACCATCACACCATACTTGTGACCAGCTTTATGATATATATATATATATATATATATATATATATATATATATATATATATATATATATTACTATCTTTTTTTATTAACAAGTATTCCCTCCATTTCCGAAAGAATCAATTCCTAAAATTCGTGTCAGTCAAACTTTTTTAACTTTAACTAACTTTATAGATAAACGTAACAACATCTATGAATTAAAATGAGTATCATGTAAAAATATATTCTTAGGATAAATCTAATATTAGTTTGATATCATAACTTTTAATACTTTATTCTAGAAATTTGGTCAAAGTTCAAAAAAATTGACTTAAGACAAACCCAGAAATCCATTCTTTCATGGACGGAGGGAGTATGAATTAATCATACTAACTATTTTGGCTTCTAACAGACTTTAAATAAAACAATCATCTATAAAAGTCTAGATCTTGTCGATCACTACAATTTTTACAAAAAGTGTCTCTTCATGCTAGATCATTTGAAAAATATAAAAAATATATAAATTTTAAAATTTAAGAACTTGGTATATGTATATGATATCTTAAATTGACTCATCTATAAAAAGTAGCAACAACCTCTAGAAATCACATTTTTAGGGACGGATATATTAAAACAGACACATCTAAAAATGTCTATATTTCTAGACACGGTCTAGCTACTTAACATAACCATCTCTGAAAATGTATTTCCAGGGATAGTGTGTAATAAGCTACGGTGCTACCCGACATTACCCTTTCGACTTTAAAGTTTTAACAGCTAGCACTACCGCAGCCTTTATATGATATCTCACACGTACGTATTCTTAAGTAATGCTACACCTGCAAATGAAAAGGTTGTACAAAAGAATTTTGTTGATGTATACCGAGAATCATGTGATCCATCCGTCCACGAATACCGTAGGTAATTTAGGATAAATTAAGTATGGAGAGAAAAGTATTTCATATCCCTTGTTATAATAGTCCACCAACTTCTGGCTTATTGACTCTCACATAATGACTGGCCTTGGTTTCAGAAATCTTTGTGTGGGTCGATTATATGGTTTGAATTTGAAAAAACTAGTTCAGAATGATTATTTAGGTGAATTTGTTAGGTGATCATTGTTCACGTAAAGGAGAAATTCTTCAATACCCGACCCTCTCACATCCAAAAAATGAGTACTACATTTAAGTAGAGTTAACAATAAGGAGGAGAATAGTGAAGAAAATGTTGCATTGTTGAAGTTATCATGGATTTATATTTATTTTGTTTATTTTCGGCGCGGGGGATGCTTGATGACTAATTGTTGTGTTTAGGATTAGAGGGAACACTGTGGCCGAATTATATATGCGACGTAGGCATGCACGATGACCTATATTACTATTCCAATCGTATCCAATCATATTCCAATCCAGGCAGGTTTTGACTCCCAAAACGTACTAGGAAACTCGAGAAGCTAGCTAGCTACTGTAGTTTTTAGAGAGAAGCTGTCACAACCCACCCTGGTCTCCCGCTTGGCGAAGTCGTGCGACGGCCCGTGGTCGCTGCCACCACCACCACCACCGCGGTCGGCGTCGGAGGCAACGGCGAGAGCTGTCACCTCCTGCGCGCGCGCCATCCCGACCATGGCCACGATCCTCGCCACGGGCAGCGCGGCCACCGCCCCAACCGCGCACCTCTCCCTTATCCCGCAGCGCATCCACACGCCCGCCACCTCTGCCGCGACCCCGACGGCCGCGGTCGCCAGGTTCGCGGCGGCGAGGGCCACGGACCGGCGCCGGACTGCGCGGAGCCCGGTCCCGGCCAGCCGCCGCTCCGCCTGCTCCGTCGTCGGCCGCATGCGTGGCATGCGTACGCCGATCGCGCGTACGTGAGGGCGCGGGGGCTGGCAGCCGGATGGCGCGCGAGGGGGGTCGCTCGGGAGCAGGGAGGGGCGTGCTGCGCGCGCGAGCGTCTGCGACGGCGTCGGCGTTGTTCTTGTCGCCGTTTTCGCGCGGCCGGGATTTGAAACGGCAGCCTCCGGTGTGTGCTTGCATGCATGGCGTGCCAGTAGGATGCTTCTTTGCGTGGCGCGCGGCCTAGGCAGAATAGAATCACGTATGTATTCACGTGTTGCCTTTGCCAGTAGGATGCTGTGCTCTCTGCCTCTCTGCATCGGTCGTTTGCTTGAGGTGCATGCAATGCAATGGCCAGGTTGAAAAAGCGAGCAGAGTGCACGCACGCTTTCCGCGGCAGAATATAATGCGTAACGTAACGCGAGGGTGCCGCTTGTAGTGTGCACGGTGGCTGTCTTGCTGACAAGTGGGGAACGCGCAGGAGGACCAGTGTCAGTCTCCAAAGTTCGTTTCTTATCTTGCTTGGTCTTATCCATAGGCAACTTTTTTTTTTTAGAAATATCCATAGGCAACTGCCAACTGGGATGGTTAGGTGGGCCGGCCGACTGGTAGTAACCCAGTTCCTACACCAGAGTCAAGGCCCAGTATACCTGGGCCCATGGCACACCAGAATGGGCTAAGTAGTCGACACCGGCGCTCAATGTTTTCTTGGATAATTCTGCAAAACGCCATTTGGTTACATCCCTGCTCCCTCTCCAAAAGAATATCGTTTTAGGTTTATTAGAATTCAAATTATCCTATATTTATTTTAGAAAAACTATCATGTATTTAACTAAATTATCAACATTTATGACGCCAAATAGATATACTATATGCAAACATATTTTAGGATGCTTATATATATTTATTTTGTGCCTAAAATAATGTTTACTTTTAATATATTTTTGGCCAAATTTATGATGGTAGAATGACAGCCCCCGAGCAATGTATGGTTGATCTTAGAAGTTGTCTTGAATCTCCTGGAGCTTGCCGAGTAGAATCAAGCATTTTTCAAGTACCTTCTTGAAGGAAACCATATAGTGCTTTTTGAGATCTTTTAGTGGTGTGCACTTTTCAGAAAAGTGCACTCACTGTCACTGAGTGTAGCTCCCGAGCCTCCTACTATGTAACATAAAGAGTTGGAGGGTCTAATCTGAAATTGCTCCAATTCCTTTTGAAGATAGATGCCTGTCCTGTGTGTAGCGGGAGGCTCGGTTTGGAAAATTTCTGGTCGCTAGCTTTGAAGTTTGAACACACAACATCTATCATCTATATCTTGGACCGTCCATTTCTCGAATAGAAAAAGTCCTGAGGACTTTGAACGAAAGAATGGATCCATGACACACCAACAATCCGTTTTCCTTTCTCCTTCTACGGCATGTGGAGTTGTGGATGTTGGAATTAGATCTCCTACCGTTTAGGCCCAACAGCCTAACGGGCCCTAGGTCTACGCCCTGATCGGGGGCGCCCAACCTTGTGGTTGGTGGGTCCCCGTCGCACAGCGCTATAAAGACAAGGTGGGGGGCGGGGCGCTAGGCACGAGACACGAGGTTCACCTAGCCGCCGCCAACACCCCATCGACATCTAAACCCTAATCCGATCTAGAGGGGCGCTGCCAGCGACGGGAAGCACCACTGACGCCGGCGAGCACCCGGATGGCCACGGACCCGACAATCGACGCTACTGCGACGACCATGACGGGCATCGGCTCCAACTCCAACACCGCCGCCGCCACTGCACCTCCCGTCGACTCCTCTGGTCGGTGATCTACTACTCTCTCTCGATCTCTCTCTGTGCATAGCATACGGACTGCATATACTACCTATCTACCTACTCGAACTCCACTGGATCTACCTCCTAGACGATCCTAGAACCTAACAATGGTATCAGACGCCTCCTATGGAGGGGATCCATCTGGATCAGAGCCGAATCGGCTCAACAATATGCACCGAACGACACCCTAACCCTAAATCTCAAGAACAGAGGAAGGGATTAGGGAGAAGAACCAGAACGAACATCGGATCGGCATGAACGAAAACCGAATCGAAACCCTAACTACACAGGGAAACCCGATCCGAATCAAAATGAACTAAGAACCCCGGACCCTACCTTGACTTCGTGCGCGTGAGCAGCACCGTCACAGAGCCACTCGACGGCGGCGCGCTCAACCGTAGGGCGAACGCGCGCGCCGGCGAGGGGTTCCGCGGCGGCCCTGTTTCCCTCTTTGGTCGGTCGGACTCGGCCGCAGCCGCTACTCTCACTCGCGGGGGGGGGGGGGGGAGAAAGGAGCGGCGTGGGGGGGGGAGGAAGGGAGAAAGGAGCGGCGCGGGGGAGGAAGGAAGGAGGGAGCGCCGATGGGCTCTCTCCGCCGGATCCGCCAAGCCGCCGCCTTGCTCTGCGCAGAAAGGAGAAGGGAGAGAAGCAAATGAAGCTAGGGTTCGGGGGGAGCCGGCCGAACGCCGGTTTTGATCCCGCGAAAGAAGTGCTCCGCCGTTCGATCTGTGCCGCCCTAGATCCGACGGCCGCGGCAGCGCTC
Source organism: Microstegium vimineum (assembly GCA_022036555.1). Classification (NCBI taxonomy): domain Eukaryota; kingdom Viridiplantae; phylum Streptophyta; class Magnoliopsida; order Poales; family Poaceae; genus Microstegium; species Microstegium vimineum. The sequence continues at coordinate 761,080 of CM039140.1, read as the reverse complement.
TGCCTGCTGGGCCGCCTTTCAGCCCAGGCGGGTGGGCGAATTCCCGGCCCAGGCCCACGTTGCGGCCTGGGCGGGAGGGGGAAGCCCCGAGCGCGGCTAACTGGGCCGAAATGGCCTCTGGGCCACTCGGTTTGCTTCAGCCCGCGAATGAACAGTGTCGTTTTTCAATTTTTTATTTTCCAGAAAATGATGAACTTTGAATTTGAAAGAATTGAACCGAATTTTGATGCATTTTTCTCTGCATAAATTTTATCCAACGATATCTTTATGTTCAAAGAATAATCATATGAATAATATTCTGGAAAATAATATTTTGAACAATTTCATTTATTTATTCTATTTTCCAGAAATAGTTATGAATAACTTCGAATTTGAACCGAATTTTGATGAATTTTTCTCTGCACAAATTTTATCCAACGATAATTTTCGTTCAGCGAATAATAATATGAATTAACTTCTTCAGGAAAATAAGATTATGAATATTATTTTATTGTTTCCGCTGCGAAGAAAATATTAAATTTTGTCTCTTGATTAAATTTGCACCAACGTGTAATTTAATTTTGAGCGAATTATGAATTCTCTGAAATTTTTGGTGAAAGTATAATACTGTTATTTTCTGACCAACGTTGTTAATAACATTATTATTATAATGACTTGCTATGCATTTATTTTACTTCTGCCCAACGGTGATGTATAAATTTTGCATAAAGGAATTGTATGTTTTAATTTTGACCAACGTTGAGTTAAGACATGTAATTTATATGATGAATGTTTCTCACTTTTCTTTAGATAAATTTCAGGAGTTAAAGGAATGGTGAATATTAACAACATTCCTCCACTAAACGGTACCAACTACCGTGTGTGGCGGAAGAAGTACGAGCTAGAACTTGCATTGGCAGAAATTGATCTTGCCATTACTTCACCGTGTCCTACTATTCCAGAGGAACCGGAGAAGAGAACCGATGAAACTGACGAAGCATTTAACGCCCAAAAGTGTGACTTTGCTAAAGTCAGAATGAAATATGACATTGAACACAGGCGTTGGATTCAATCCAACAGAAAATGTCTGTTGGTGGCGAAAGCCACCATTGAAGACCAAATCCGAGGGTCTATCCTAGAATACATCACCGCCATTGACTACCTCGAAAGGGTAAAGAGTCAGTTTACTGGGTCTTCCAAGGTCACAACAAGCACTATGATACATAAACTTGTATCTGAAAAATACAATGGTGGTGGTGTGCGTCAGCACATATTGAAAATGAACACCATGGCAGCAAAATTAAAGACAATGGATTTGGGGATCAATGATAAGTTCCTCATTCACTTGGTCTTTCATTCTCTGCCAAAAGAATTCGAAACTTTTGCCGTGAACTACAATATGATGCCTGAAAACTGGGACATTGAAAAGCTCATTGCAATGTGTGTCCAGGAGGAAGAGAGACTTAAGTCCGCACAGGATGAATTAGCTCATCTTGTCAAGGACAATAAAAGAAAGAATTATTACAAGAAACCATAGGGGAAACCCCAGTGGAATAAAGGCTCTCCCTCCAGGCCACAAGAAAAGGCAATTGAAAAGGAAAAAGAAAAGGACTCTCAGGATGAGGACTTCAGAAAATATGGCAATGTTGAAAAAGATCAGTGCAAGGAATGCTTCAAGAGAGGGCATTACAAGAGAGATTGCCCAGTCCACCTGAAAAAGCTACTGAAGAAAGGTGATGATACTATCACATTTATAGATGAATCCCTATTTTTATGTTATTCGAACACCTCTTGGTGGATTGATTCAGGTGCAACAATTCACATTTCGAATTCATTACAGGGGTTAAGTGGGAGAACCCTGCAAAGAGGAGAAAGAACGATTAAAGTTGCGAATGGAGTACAAGCTGGAGTTGAAGCCATTGGCGATCTAGCTTTAGAATTAAAAGATGGCTTTGTACTTAAGCTTAGAAATGTACTCTATGTTTCCTCTTTGCGTAGGAATTTAATAAGTGTTTCGAAACTCGATGATGATGGATTTGGCTGTCATTTTGGTAATGGCAGATGTGAAATATTTGATAATAATGATAAGTGTGTTGGTCTTGCCTTCCGACAAGACAAGCTTTATTTATTATCTCTTGCTGAGAATGTGAATCATGAATGTGATGCTGTGAATGTCTCCCAATCTACAAATAAGAATAAGAAGCGGAAGAGAAATGAAAGCGACTCTTTGAAGCTATGGCATTGTCGTTTGGGCCATATTTCGAGGGGGAGAATAGAACGCTTAGTAAAAAAATCAATGCTTCCGCACTTAGAATTCTTCGATTTAGAACAATGTGTTGATTGCATCAAAGGAAAATATGTTAAGAAAATAAAGAAAGGTGTTAAACGAAGCACGAGAGTATTAAAAATAATCCACACGGACATTTGTGGTCCATTCCCAATGAAAAGCGTGGATGGTTATGATTCGTTCATAACATTCACGGATGATTACTCTCGTTATGGCTATATTTATCCAATTAAAGAAAGAACAGAAGTATTGTATAAATTTAAGATATTTAAAGCCGAAATTGAAAATCAACACAACTTGAAAATAAAGATATTTCGATCAGACCGTGGTGGAGAGTATTATGGGCGACATACCCCGTATGGCCAAATTCTAAGTCCCTTTGCAAGGTTCCTACAGGAAAATGGCATAGTCGCTCAATACTCCACACCGGGGGAGCCTCAGCAGAACGGAGTGGCTGAAAGAAGAAACCGTACCTTAATGGATATGGTGAGAAGCATGATGAGTTACTCCACACTACCGATTGGTTTATGGATGGAGGCACTGAAAACCGCCATACACATACTTAATCGAGTACCAAGCAAGTCGGTGCAGAAAACACCGTATGAATTATGGACAGGAAGAGAACCCTCACTTAAGCATTTACGTATGTGGGGCTGTCCAGCTGAGGCAAAGGTTTTTAACCCAAATATTGGAAAGTTAGACCCCAAGACCGTCAGCTGCCATTTCATTGGCTATCCAGAAAGATCGAAGGGATATCGATTCTATTGTCCTGATAGATATACAAAATTTGTTGAAACAAGACACGTTGTGTTCTTGGAGGATGACATGATCAGGGGGAGCAAGGTAACACGTGAAATTAGCCTTGAGGAGAAGCGGGTACATGTACCTACTCCGATGGTTGAAGAACCATTCTTTACGTTACCTGCTACCGATGTTGCACCAGCAGTACATGACGCTGTGGTGACAACGCCTGTTGTGAGTTCTCCCATAGCGACAACAAATGAACAAGAGAAACCTGTCCATCAGGAGCCTGTAGAACCAAATGTCGCTTATGAGGAAGAACAACAACTGCCCATAGTGGACCAAGTGCTAGAGGCCCCTAGAAGGTCTCAAAGAACTAGAAGGTCAGCAATTCCAGATGATTATGAAATTTATGAAACTGAAGAATTCCATATGGAAGATGACCCTATAACTTTTGAAGAAGCCATGAGAAGCGAATTCTCATCGAAGTGGCTTCAGGCCATGGAAGATGAGATGAAATCTATGAATACCAACAAAGTTTGGGTTCTGGAAAACATTCCTAAAGGAGCTAAGAAAGTAGGATCCAAATGGGTCTACAAGACGAAATATGACTCCCAAGGGAATATTGAAAGACACAAAGCGCGACTTGTGGCTAAGGGTTTCATCCAAAGAGAAGGGATTGATTACAATGAAACCTTTTTCCTGGTTTCTTGTAAAGATTCTTTCAGAATTATTATGGCACTTGTGGCTCACTATGATCTAGAATTACATCAGATGGATGTAAAGACCGCATTCCTAAATGGAGATTTGGATGAAAATGTCTATATGGCACAACCGAAAGGTTTTGTCGTAAAAGGAAAAGAAAATATGGGATGTCGTCTGAAAAGATCCATTTATGGTTTGAAACAAGCTTCGAGACAGTGGTACTTGAAGTTTGATAAAACTATAAAGGGTTTTGGGTTTACAGAAAATGTCGAGGACAATTGTGTCTATGTGAAATTTAAGAATAAGAAATACATATTTCTGATCCTATATGTAGATGATATCTTACTTACTAGTAGTGATGTCAATCTACTATTGGAGACGAAGAAGTTCTTGTCCTCGAACTTTGATATGAAAGATCTTGGTGAAGCTTCATTTGTTTTGGGAATTGAGATTCATCGAGATAGAAGAAAAGAGGTATTGGGATTGTCGCAGAAAGCATACATAGAAAAAGTTTTGAAGAAATTTAGTATACATGCGTGTAGTCCATCTCCTGCTCCGATTGTCAAGGGCGATAAATATGGGGAACATCAGTGTCCCAAGAACCAATATGAAATTGATCAAATGAAAGCGGTACCGTATGCTTCGGCAATTGGAAGTTTACAATATGCTCAAACGTGTACACGCCCTGACATAGCTTTTGTTACCGGGTTACTTGACAGATATCAAAAGAATCCAGGAATTGAACATTGGAAATTAGTGAAGAAAGTCTTGCGTTATTTGCAAGATACGAAAGGTCTCATGTTGACATATAAAAAATCTGATTCCCTACACATAGAGGGGTATTCAGATTCCGATTATGTTGGAGATGAAAGAAAATCCACATCGGGATATATCTTTACTCTTGCTAAAGGAGTGATATCATGGAAAAGTTCGAAACAAACAGTGACTACATCCTCGACAATGTATGCCGAGTTTGTAGCTTGTTATGAGGCCTCGGGGCAGGTAAATTAGTTGAAGAAATTTGTACCCGGATTGAAAATAATTGAAAGTATAGAAAGACCGATACGGTTGTATTGTGATAACAACCCAGCGGTAGACTATGCTCACAACAATAGGTCAAGTGGTGCTGCCAAACACATTGACATAAAGTACTATGTTGTGAAAGATAAACTTCGGGATCATATCATAAATCTTGAGCATATACGAACAGAAAAGATGCTAGCGGATCTGCTCACAAAAGGCCTTCCACCCAGTGTGTTCAGAGGACACATAGCCGGCATGGGTTTAAGGGAGAGCCTATGATTCCCGAACAACAAGAAGGGCCCAGAATGATGAAAAGTTTATTTCCAAAATAGAAAGGTGTGTAGTAGCTGTTAGTCCAATGACATGAATTGTTGTGACGATGAAGCATGTTGTATATACTGATCTGTGATGGAATTGAAAAGAATTGGAATATTGAACTCGAATGAGAATTGAAGAATAAAAAGAATTGTGTGAGATATAGGGGGAGAATGTTGGAATTAGATCTCCTACCGTTTAGGCCCAACGGCCTAACGGGCCCTAGGTCTGCGCCCTGATCGGGGGCGCCCAACCTTGTGGTTGGTGGGCCCCCGTCGCACAACGCTATAAAGACAAGGTGGGGCCGGAGCGCTAGACACGAGACACGAGGTTCACCTAGCCGCCGCCAACACCCCACCGACATCTAAACCCTAATCCGATCTAGAGGGGCGCTGCCAGCGACGGGAAGCACCACCGACGCCGGCGAGCACCCGGATGGCCACGGACTCGACAGTCGACGCTACTGCGACGACCATGACGGCAGCGGCTCCAACTCCAACACCGCCGCCGCCACTGCACCTCCCGTCAACTCCTCTAGTCGGTGATCTACTACTCTCTCTCAATCTTTCTCTGTGCATAGCATATGAACTGCATATACTACCTATCTATCTACTCGAACTCCACTGGATCTACCTCCTAGACGATCCCAGAACCTAAGTGGACAGTGGACGATATATAACTCTGTGTTCATCAGTCACGAGGAAAGACCAAAAGGCAACGGGGAGAACGCAGAATGCCTGTATCATTAGCTAGCACAAAAAAGGCGAATCGACCTACGATCGACCGATGTAATAATAGTATAGTATATACACCAGGGGTAGTCATTAGTACGTGTGGCCGTCATTAGGGACGCGCGGCTTCGCAGATTGTTTAATACAGTGTACTGATCCGTTCCATACACTCGCCCGTCCATATATATAACTTATATACCCCACATTTCAATTCAACTTGCATTGCAAATGGATCAAGTCCAGTTGCGTCGCTTTCACGATCCCGTCAAAGAATGCATGAGAGCAATAAGATCAACAGGATGGTTAATTAGTTGGCGTCGTCATCGTCAATATCTCCGCATCGATGATCTGCTGTCGTACGTATGATTTGCACAGATTCTTTTTCAAGACGGTGAATTTGCATCCTATAATAATAAGGCTTTGGTTTGCTTGGTCTACACATGTACTATATGTCGCCATGTCGGTGTCTGGTCCAGCACTCCACCAGCTAGCTCTTCCCTGCTCATTTCCCTTTCCGAAGGACGACGACAGGGGCGCGGCCATGTCTGCGGCTTTGCGTAGATTAAGGTTCAAGGATAGCATCTTTCCCTGAGCAAGCCATGCGCATCAGCGCATGCTTACGGCTCTGATGGTAGACGCAATAATCATTTCATCCCTCTAGCTCGATCATATCCTAGGACGATCAAGGACGCCGCCGCCAGACGTACGATGCCCAAAAGGCTGCCTGGACACATGAAACGTGCAAGCAAGCAAGTAGGAGTAGCCATCGTCTTGTCAAGGGAATGAATGTGATATAGGCGAGGAGTATGCATGATGATATAGGTCTCTTTTCTCCATGCATAATCATTGCCCTGCATGAAGTACGGTCTGGTGTTGTCAGCGCGGACGAAGTTTGCTAGCACATGCATTCTTATTTTCTTCTCGTAACAACGACAGCTAGCTAGCTCCATAACTACTGTAGATTACTGCTCTGGTTTGGCTGGAACCTGGAAGCAATGAAGAAGCAACTTGCTCCACGTACACTGCATGAGTACTGACTACTGCTGATGAAACCAATATATAGATTTCTGCTAATTCTGATCCGGTTGGAGCAACTTGGAAATGGACACAGTGTCGCTGTCGAGAAATCAATGTGACCTCGTTTTTCAAAGGCATGCTTGTTTCTTCTCATCGGCATGTAGCTAGCTTTGCTTACTCAAATGCATGGTAAGTACTAAGCAACGTGAAGTTCTGGACGCTTCTTCCAATCCAAATTCAGAAAAACTTTTAGGGGCTGTTTGGATCCCTTCATTTGGAGGAATTGAAATCTACCTTAATAAATCAAGCTATTTGGCTTGAAATTTGATATTCCATCACTTTCTAAAGTCCACTTTTAAGCCTATCTCAAATTCAAAGGGTGAGAGATGAAAATTGATTCTATAGATCACCATTCTATATTTCTATTTACAACTTATAACATGTTGTTCAAACTCCCTCTCCTATAATAGAAATACAACAAATAAGTATGTCTCTCATATAGTGAACAATAATATACAATTATAATCCATATACAATCATATTAGCTTAATTAATATATCTCTAAATTATGATTATTAAAAATGAATTCAATTCCAGGGATCCAAACAGGCCCTAGTTATTTTTGTATGTTTTCAAAAATAAAAAATACACAGAGACTAGCTAGAAAACCAATTAGTCTTGAAATACTGTTACTTTCATAAAGCGAAGATATATACCGAGCAAGGAATATTACTAACAAAAGTAAATCTTAACTAGTTTAGGCAATATAAATTAGAGCATCAACAACAATCATACTCCAGCTAGGGGTCATACTAGCCCCCATGTTCTGTCCATCCCCCTTCCCCAATAACCCTTGAGACCACTTATGAGGGTTTGTAACAATTTTTTCTACTCCCTCCGTTCTAAATTATAAGTCGCTTTGATTTTTTTGGTACATCCATTTTATTATGTACCTAGATATAATAATATGTCTAGATATATAGCAATATAGATGAACCAAAAAAGTCAAAGCGACTTATAATTTGAAACAGAGGGAGTACTTTTTTATGAAATACATGCAAAAGCCATGGTTGTGAAAAACAATGGCATGCCAACTATCTATTTATTGGAAATCCATGCCTTGTGTTGTACCGAAATCTAAAGCTTAAATTAATAATAACCTCAGCACTCTTATGCTTTCTATATATACCGTATGGAGCATGATCACCCACCCCTTTGCTCTAATATACAACCACTATAGCATCCAGCAAGAACAGTGCAGTTAAGTGTGCGTGCAACAAATTAAAGCAAAGCAAAGAGGCCACAAATTAAAGCTTTAGGCCTTTTTTGTCCAGCTTCTAAAAAGTATTTCTTCTGTAAAAAAAAAGAATACCAACGAAACAGGTAGAACTTGAAGCTGCTTTCACGCATCACTACCAAAATCTAAAAGTTCTTCTAGTGAAGTTGAATTCTCATAGTGTTTTGGTATTCAAAATTTAGTACAAACTTTCCTTACTAAATGTCTTCCCTACTAAATGTCTCCTAATGAAATTCTCATGTACCATAACAAATGATAGTGTTTTACTACTAAATAAAACGCTAGGAGAAGTCCACCATTCTCTAGTAGTGGCACCTAGACCTTGCTTTAGACTTTGAACTTTCAGCTTTTTTCAAATGAGTGGAAATAGAGAAACATTTTACAGCTGTTTATGCTGTGAAATAAAGATATGGAGGGTGTATGTTTCATAGTTGTTTCATAATAACTAATAACAGGTTTTCATCAACAACTCACCATATATAGCTGAACAAAACATACCCTAAATAGGAATTGTGTGCAAATAAAACTGAATCGGATCTCAAAATGCATTCGAGTATACCGGCAGACCCATCCCGTCCCGTTGAAGAAACATATGTCTCCCCGACGTATACAACCACCGTCATCATAATATCACGGGCTTATTATTAGTCGTTGCTCATTGCATTGCTACACGGGTCGATGACCACACCCTGCTCTTGCCACCGGCCGGTTTGGCTGTTTTCTTTTATTTATGCATGCTGCAAATGTTCCGTACGCAATGGCTAGTAAAAGTATCTTCCAAGTTGGCAATAAACAAGCGGCCAGTTGGCCATTTGCGGCCGCTGGGGCGCATCAGTCGCATCTATACTAGCTCCCGGGGTGTGTGTGTGGTGGTGGGGGTGGGGGGGGGATGAACCGTGAACGGAGGAGACACCACCACACCGGGATATGGAAGAAAGGTTCTCTTTCTCCTCTTCCTCTTTCTCTTTCTTGCTGAAATGGCAGCGCCGGCACGTCAGTTTCATTAGAGATTTATTTATATTTAATATGTTGACACATAGATATTTTTTATAACATTGCAGTGTAGTATTTATGAAGAAAGAGAAGAAATAGGTTTCATCTAGATAAAACTCTCTTGACACGAATATCAACTCTCTTTGAGTCATGAAATTAAATGTACTCTCTATTGAGAGAGAGTGTACGTTTCACCCAAATTTCATTTTATTTCATATGATATGACAGCTTTGGAAACAACGTAATGACACTTGCTAGTGAGACTTGCCTCAGTCACACGCTTATCTAATAGCCAAAAGAGCCCTCTCGCTCTCGTCACTCCGCGCGCCGCAAGGCCCAGCAGGTTTCGGAGTGATGAGTAGTGAATCTCAAACTGTCCGAGCGCCGAGGAAGCAAACTACTCTATAATACTAAACACATGCAACTTATCTATAGCCAAAATACTAGCCCTCTCGTCCCTCCGCGCGCCGCAATCTGGATTCCGGTTGTGTGCAGCCCAGGTTTCGGTTTTGCTTTTGTGTGGTTCGTTAAGTTTCAGGGGTCGGTCCTTTCTGTGCCGTACTGTACGTACATGTGTTTTGCTCGTGGCCGATCGATCGGACTGATAAGTGTAGTAGTAGTACATGTAATGTAAAGTCGTCGGCTTGGAATGAACTTCCATGACTGCGAGAGTGATATATGCCTGCGTGTTTGGTTACAACTCCTTAAAATTTAGCCACTAAATTTAAGTGGTTTTAATCCTTAAAGTGTCAAACACATCACTAAAGTTTAGGGGACACTAAACTTTAAGGGACATATGATAGTTATTTTAGTGGGTTTTAGTCAGTATTGAACCAAACAAGGTCACTAAACTTTAGGAGTTATTAAACTTTAGAGACCACTAAACTTTAGTGAAAATAACCACACATGCCGTAAGCGCACACGTCCATGCATGTACACAACATCCACTGGGAGTCAACCCCTCACACTCCTTTTTTTTTGTCAAGCTACGTTCTGGCTCAGCCGGCGCCATCAATGGTCGCACGGAACAAGTTGGTGCCCGCCGATGGGTGGGAGTGGGAGTGGGAGAGAAGGCAGAAGAGAGCACCACACCGAGTGCAGAAAATGCAGAACAAGTTGCCGAGCTGATGGTGATGGAGGCATGGAGCCCGCGCGCGTCGTCGCATTTGCATCGCATGTCCGTGAGGTGCAGTGAACCCGCCCGCCCCGCCAGCCAGTGCACCCCGCGGCCGCAGCGCCTCGGTTTGGCCTTTCGCCGTGGGTTTCCATTCCATCCGCGGCAGCGGGGCCCACCCGTCATCGGCCTTCCGCGGTGCCTCGGACGGAGGCGCGCGGCAACCTTTTCCTCCTCCCCACGCGCCCCCACTTGCCGCTTTGAGCAAGGCGGACGCGGATAGGCGGATGGCTGATGGAGAGCAAGTCCAACCAGGAGAAGGCACGGCCCGGGGAGCGCCAGGCCTTCCTGGCGCCTGTCTCGCTCCCCGCCACGCCCACACCCCGCACCCGCACGCGGCCACCACACGCCCCGACCCCCGAGAGCCCCACCGTAGTACACCAAACGCCGATGCCGATGCCGACGCCGACGCCGACGCCGCGGAATGGATCACGAGTCACGAGCGCGAGGCGGACCCGATCGATCGAGCCCGGGCCCCTGATGGCCAGTTGGCCACCATATATTTTCCCCTCCCGGCCACACAACTCGCCGCAACCTCCGCGCACCAATCCGGCCGCTTCCTCGCACGCACACGCCCAGTCGTATACTCGTATCACATGTTGTTGGTTGGTCTGCTGGTCGCTTGGGTTGGAGGCTTTGGATCAAGTTGCAGAGCCGCTTGCTCTCATCAGCTCTCTCTCCTCGGCTCTCGCTCGCTCGCCCGCCCGGCGGCACGCGGAAAAGGACCCAGCAAGCAGCTTGGCAGCCTAGCCCCTAGCCCGCTCACGACGAACAGCTTCGAAAACACCGGCTAGCTAGCTGGTGGCTGCCGCGCCCGCGCCGCCCTAGCTACGTCTGGTGTGCTGTGGCCTGTGGCCTGTGGCGTGTGGTGACTGGTGAGAGTGGGCGCCGCATGAACCCGCCGCCGCAGCGCGGCGGCGGCCGTTCGCGCTATGGCCCCGCGCAACAGGCGGGCCAGCCGCAGCCGCAGCCGCAGCAGCAGCAGCAGCACCCGTTCGTCGTTGACCCCACGGAGGCGGCGGGGGCGGCGGCAGTGAGGGCTTTCTTCCCGGAGCCGTCATCGTCCGCCGCGGAGCGGGCGCCGCCGACGATGCAGCACGGACACCACCACCACTACGGCGGTGGCGCTGCCCCCGAGATCTCGCTGGCGCACGGCCACGGCCAAGGCCAAGGCCACCACGGGATTCATCATCACCGGTACCACCAGTTCGCCGTGGAGGAGGGGAGGCAGGATGGTGGCGGCCCGTCGTCGGCGTCGGTGCCGCGGCACAGCAGCTCGCCGACGGGCTTCTTCTCCAGCCCCGTCGTGGATAACGGTAAGCCCGCCAATGCTAATACTACACTCGTCTCCCTTTGACTCCCTTCTTAATTGATGCATGTTTCTTCTGACCCCAAAACTTGTCCGAACTCCGAACTGCATTATTCCTAACCGCGCTGCTCTTCAGCTTCACATGCATGATTCCTTGACGAGAGCTATTACCTCGCTCTTGTCAACTGATGAATCAGTCCTCCCTAGCTGTGTCATTAGTACGGATCGATCGAGCTTCCTTTGAACTAACTAATCTTTGCCTCTGGAATTTTCTCCTACTAGCTAGCTAGATTTCTGTTGGACATATTCTCTTTTATTTCGTCTGTCTGCCCTTGTTTTTCCTATTGTTTGTTTAATTTCTGAACACGAGATCGATTTGTTCGAGTGTGTCCCGAGGAATGTTTCTGCCCTCTGCAGAGGTAACACGCACGATCGAAACCACATCATCGATTGGAGTAATGTGTATATGTACTAGCAATCTAGCTAAGATATACATGCATATTTTGCTCTTGCAGCACAGCTGCTGCTTCCGGTCCTCTCTCTTATTCGTTCTTAGCACACCGCATGTGTGTTTAGCTAGGCAGAGATTTGAGAGCTGCCGTTCTTCTGCTATTCCTTCTTTCGGGTAGAAGTAGAGGCAGCAATTGCAGCGAGCACTCTTTAATCCGGGCAGTAGCATCCGGCACCGATTTACTCCACTAGTGAGCAAAGAGTGCTGTTAGCGCATGATGGACAAAAGAAGACTTTCTTTGCCCAATTTGGTAATTTTTTTACTATTTATGTACACACAAGTTTTGCTGTGCCCATTATGAAATAAATTTTACTATATATGTACAAAGTCAGGCAAAGTTGTTGCTTTATTTCAGACTTTAGTTATGCCAATAATAGGGCATACCTGCTTTACCCTCTCAAAATAATTTCAATTTGGCGCGGCCGGCATATATAACTTTGGTTTTTTACTCTAGATGCTCATTCTAAAGCTTCTCTCTTGACAAATATAGCTACGCTTTTCACAAATATACGTTTTGAATTTCCTAAATGTATTATTTTATTATGCATGTAAACATAGTATAGTTATCTGGAAAAGTCAAAACAGCCTGTAGTTTGGAACGAAGGGAGTACTACCCAATATAAGGGTTTCTAGCTAGAGTATATATAACTAGAATCACTTACATTTCAGAATGGAGCTAGTATATGTCTTCTTTTGAGCAACGTATACATATGATGCCAACGTTTTCTTGACACTTACCTTATAGGCAAATCAAATTTAAGAACCTCGTTGAACATAGGATCACAGGGGAGTTCTACGGTATTGGAATCTTATGGGAATCTTTTCCCATTACATTGGGACAAAGGATTATTTCCACCCCCGTGGTCCTACAAGTAAAATTTCTACACGATGGTTTAATCATATAGAGAGTTTTAGAAAATCTAATATTAAGGTCAAACATGCATCTTGGAAATTTTTCTTTATGTCTAACTGTCTATATGTCTTTCGATTATTGTTTTCATGTTGCATCCAAACACTCAATTAGAAACTTTTCTGATGTGCTCTCAACTCTGCTAGTAGGGTTTCTTGTTCCTACATTTCAAAGAGGCGCCCTAAGCCTATAAATATACTGCTATTTTATTATTTTCGACATTCACAATTTCTATATCATAGTTCATCTGAAATTTACAAATCCTCTTTTTTTAGAAAAAGAATATTAGGCGTATAATTGATACTACATTCATATATGTGCTAAGTTAGTTGTGCCCATTTGAATTGACAACTTACTGGGTTTCATGCTTTATCCGATTCTTCTTCTTTTTTTTTTTATCATGGAGTGTCATACTGGTTTGCCTGAAACCGGCCAGGGGAAAAACTAGGTGCTGCATCAATTCTCCTTCATAGTTACCATGGTTTTTCATGGTAGGGCCGCATCTTTTTCACATAGAGAACCGTGGCTAATGGGTTTGTGGACGCACGCAAACAGCCATCTCATGCGTACGTTTCTTTAAATTCAGATTTGCTTGACTACCTACTTGATCATATATATAATCAAATATATATGCATATTTGCTACTTGCACATATAGAGGTTCAAACCCTATACTTTGTCTAGCTCAAGCCACATCCTTATATATATGTCTACGTGGGACCACTTAATGTGTAATGTTTGTCCTCCACTAGATATAAATATATTAAAATAATGACATGTACACCTGGACAGCAGTCTGCTGGGGCGGCCGTAGCGGCAGCGGCGTCCACGACGACGAGGCGCTCCGCTGGGCGGCCATCGAGTGCACCTATACTCACTGCCTACCTACCTACAACTGCGAGTGCACCGCCATCATGTCCTCGTCCACGGAGGAGGCTGCCACTTTCCATAGCAAAACTCGCCCCAAAAAACCCGTTCCAACTAAAGATGGGCATCGGGCCGGCCCGGCCCGGCACGACACGGCACTGGACCGGGCCGATAGGCACGTCGTGCCCTGCGGGCCGTGCCTACAGGCACGTCATGCCTGACATTGAGCCCAAGCACGACACTATGGGCCGATTTTCGGGCCGGGCCAGTCCGTTGGGCACGGCAAAAGCAACAGGCCGGGCCAGCCCGTAGCCCGTTAAACAAAAACACCTCAGTTTTTTCCTCTCATAAAGCACAACTCAAAAAATCCAAGAAATTTACATTCACAAAATCTCAGAATTCACAACTCAGATAATTTAACATTCACAAATTTTCATCTCATAAAACAAAGTTCATTTTCTCAGTTCACAAATTACAGTGTTCACAACTGATTCATTCATATAATCATATCCCAGAATTTGACTCAGTTCATGTCTTCATGATTAGACACAATCACACAATGCACAATCACACAAGAGAATAGAAGACATAACAAAATAATTTGAGCTGTTTGTGCAATGCTGCCTCATTAAAAATCTTTGTAGGTAAAACTCACCTTTGTGAGAAACCCTACAAAGGAAAAGAGTACATCCATCTCATATAATTGTCTTAATAAAGTTATTACAATCATTTTGAAGTTCAAATTTAAACTCTCACTCACAGGTCACTCTCATCTCAATCAAATACAGCAAAAGCCAACACCCCAAAAGCACAGCTGCACAAGTGACCAGCCAGCAACAGCAACTGCAAAAGCCCCCAACACCAAGTCCCTCTCACTCAGTCACCAGCCGCACCAGCAGCACCAGCAGCATTAGGATCTTCATCAAGAAACAAGTTCTTGAATGCATCTTGAAGCTCTTTGTCATCAGCAGCTTGATGTTGCAGCCTTTTCTCTCCCAGCTTCCAGTCCTTCAAGCAGGTCAGCATCTCCACTGTCTCAGGTAACAAGCGCCGGCGCCATTCTTCGATGATCCTGTCTGACAAGCTGAAACAAGACTCTGAAGATATAGTAGAAACATGAACTGACATAATGTCCTTGACCAATATAGAGAGGATAGGATAGGTAAGTTTGTGGTCTCACCACCAAAGAAGTATGTCAAAATCATCCTCATAAGAAGTGACATTGTCACTATCCAAATAAACTGATAGTTCAGATCTACTAGATGAGGAAGAGGAGGTAGGGGCAGGGCCAACAACACCTGATGATTCTGCAAAGATCCTCCTCCAGGCCCGTTTTCTCTTACCTGGCACAACATAATGCTGGACAGCCCTTTGAGACCTAGCTGCACCAAACTTCCTCTCATAATGCTCAAATATTTTGCACAACTCAGATTTCACATCAGCATAGTACTGAATGTACAGATTACCAGTGGTTTCAGCAAACAGATTGAGCACATTATTGAAACCTCTCATTTTAGCTCTAGGGTCAAGTATGAATGCAATAGAGTATAAAAGAGGTATTTCTGACCAATATTTAAAGAATTTAGTCTGCATAGGAAACATAAAGAGCCTAACAGTGGGATCTTTTTCACATCCATGCAGATGAGTTGCAATCTCCAAAACATGGTGCAAAACAATTGGACTAGTAGGATAATGGTAGGGTCGAGATGGCGGACTAGAGGAGGGGTGAATAGTCCTTTCTAAAACTTAAGCGCAACGGCTAACCGAAACAAATGCGGAATTAAAACTATCGGTCTAGCCAAGACTACACCCCTCTATCTATAACTTTAACACCTTTTATAGGATATCACTTGTGACATACCACGTGTAAGATTGCTTGAATGAAGACACATGTGGGCTATCACAATTATGCTAGAACTAGACATCTTTTGTAAGTACCAATATAAAAGTTGATACTATTTGAAAGATTAGCATAAGTCTAGATACCACTTGTAGGTTACATCTTGATATCCATTTACATTGTTGTCTTGTGCTTGAACTAGATTCATCTTCATGAGCTTCTATGTTGAATTTAAACTAGAATGAATAATATAAGCTTCCAAGTCTGGTTTAAACCCTCTCTAAGCTTGTTCACACACATTGAGCGGTTATCTTATAGAGGTTGTACTTGTCACTTGATTGCAATCCAAAGTAGATCAAGTACTTGGGTTTACTAGCTCATGAACAAACTCATATACTACCACTAGGTTCAAATAATCAAACAAGAAATAGTGGTAGGCTATAAGCATAAAATTCATTTGATTTTTCATGAATGAGCACTATATATGACTATATGCACTAAACATGTCCTAAGTAATGGATGTATGCATATGTCAAACAATTTCACCTTTACTATGTTGGAGTAGAGGATAGTCACATAGATTTCATCTCCAATTAGCAATGTGAAGTCCAATTAAGATCATGGTGAAGACCAATGAATACCAAGATGAATTCCATTCTTCACCCATATGAATTGAGAACCACTAATGATCAAGTGCACTTTCTTGTTGTAGTTGACTTGCTTCTTTCTTGATCTTTGCTTGCATGAGAGACTACCAAATGATGTACCACTTGTAGAAGATGATACTACTTGTATATCATGATACACATGTGTAGGTTGAATTCATGAATCTCTCTCTTTTGGGTGTTGCTTGCTTTCTTTTGATCAATCCTATTGATAGCTTTCAACTAAGCATCTCCAAATGATCCCTAGATCACCACTTCCATGTTAGCCTTCCAAGTAACGTCCTTGGTTTACCTACAAAAGGCGACAAGCCCCTACAAAAGGGAGAAGTGACCTCTCTCCAAGAACCATTCTTGATACTCACTTGAATTAGCTTTGTTTGATTGACTCAATTGTTGAACTCCTTTGGATGAATGATTATGAATCCACTATGAGCTCAACCTTATCTTGTTTAAGTCCTTTTCTTTCTATCCATTGATCTCCAATTATCACTAGAACTTAAACTTCATCTTCATCTTGAGTTTGATCTTGATCTTCAACTTGAGTACCAAACATATGCCAAATACACTCCACAATCAAATGGCCTTGTACTCAATGCTTGTCATGCTTCTATCTTGAACCAAAATCAAATATAGGTGCCTCAATCACTTACAAGCATGATTTCAACTTGAGGACCTTTCAATCTTAGTGACTCTAGATTAATCCAATGTTTGTCACTTTTCTGGCAGATTTTGTACTCTTCAAAGAATATATCATATCTCCCAAAGTACATATCTAATGATTATGAAATTTTGTGGAGATGTGCTTCACTAAGTCATCTAGCAGCCATAAAAATTTGAGCTTCATTGGACTACTAGATTGCTACCAGATTTCACATCTTCCCTCATAGGTACATGCTGAAAACTGCTGCACATGTGTTGACAAGATCCACTCCAAAACCAAAGTGTCCCTTATCGAATACTCATGAAATTTGAACAACAACAAATACCATAAGTGTAGAGCATGCACACCAAAATTCAAGCCAATCCAAATATATTTGATCTCTTAAACATGGCTATGATCACAGCTAGCTTAGATTTTGACTAAATGGCAAATTTGAGCAAAAAGAGCTAAGCTTCTTCAAATTGAACCAAACTTGATATCAACTTGTTTGAACACTCTCGAGAGCAAAATAGCCATACAAATCACTTACTAAAAGTAGTCTCTAGATCATATCCATTCAAGCCAACTCAAATTTGATCACTAAGCATTACTCCATTCAATCAATCTTATAGCAAGCAACTAGTGCACATGTATATCCAATTCAATCAACTCATATGCACTATGTGTATATCCAATTCAAATATCTTATACACACCCAAATAAACTTGATCAACAAGAAATATACCTTAGTAGATCATGATCAATCCATTTGCAAGCTTTAACTTGAATATTTGCAAGCCTTCAAATAATCCAATAAACCACCACAACTTGATCATGCACTTGTATGTTGTAGCACTTGGACTTCATCTTTTTAACTTGGCATTGGTTTGAGATATACATTAAGCTTCACTACTTGACTCAATCATATGATGAACAATATGCAATCAATTGAATCAAGTCTCCAATGCCAATGGTACCTACACACATTCATCCACTTGTTGATGGTACCCAAACTAGTTTGGGTCCTCTCAAGTTAGGAGCAACATACTTAGGAAATGCCTTAGTATGGATAGCGGGATGTTTTGCAATAGCAACCATAGAGGTACCATTACCATCCTTTCTAAGCATATGATTATCAACAATTGAAATCGGCTTAGAAGTCATACCTAGAGGATATGAATGAGCCATGTGTCCCCTTTCCCGACATGAGTAGCACACTCTCTTTGCTTGAGCCTTTTCTTCCTTGCTCATGTTGTGCTTCTAATTGTCTTGCCTCTTCTCTTTTGCTTGAATCTTCATCTCAAGCTTGGTAGGACACTTCGAGGCAAAGTGTCCCATATCTTCACACTTGAAGCACTTGATGTGAGCCAAATGATTCTTCTCTTGATCTTTGCTCATCATCATCTTGTTGGCATCATGAATGGGAGTTGGATGCCTTGCTCTAGCTTTGCCACCTCTTCTTGTCTTCTTCTTCTTCATTATCCCCAAATCACCATCTTGATGGTTGATCTTGTATTGCACTTGGGGCTTGACTTGTGGCTTAGCTTGAGCAATCTTGGTTGGGCAAACACTTGCAAGATGTCCCATACCATGGCACTTGAAGCACATGACAAGAGATAGCTTCGTTGGTTCTTGCTTCTTCTCTTTCTTGCCCTTGCCCTTGTGGAAACCGATTCCACACTTGTCACCATAGCTTCTTTGATTGTTCATCATGTACTCAAAGGTGACTTTGGAAGTGTAACACCTCTCTAGCTTGTTGCTCATGTTCTTCAATTCACTTTTTAGCTCATTGTTCTCCTTCAAAAGGTTAGTCTCACAAGACAAAGAAGTAGAACAAACATCTATATTTAAAGAACATGGCATATCAAGTAAATCATCACAAGAGGTGGATACATTCTTTTTTCCTACATCACAAGGGTTAGCAACAACATGTGATTGATCATTTGACCCAAGTGATGAGCTCTCTTTATTTTTAAGATCTAGCAATTCATTAATTAGAGAGCCATGTTTGTGAACCAAATCTTCATGAGACACAAAAGTTGCTCATGATCCAATTTTAGTTTATCATGTGAAGACTTAAGAACATCAAGTAAGTGCTTATGTTCTTCACATGAGGTCTTTAAAAGTGAGTTTTCATATTTTAGTTTCTTTGTTTTGTTTAGCTCACTTGCTAAAGCCTTTGAGAGTTTGCACACAAGCTCAAAGTTAGGGTCATCACAATCTACAATTACATTGCCAATTGATACCTTAGTGTCACCATGTGACATGTAGCTTTGTGATGAAGTAGAAGAGCTTGTGGAAGCATCACTCTCATAGCCCGATGCGTCATCATCATCATCAAGTGTGCTTGGAGTAGCATCATCAATTGCAACACTTAATGTGGGGCCTTCATCATTCTTGTCAAGTGATCTTGGAGTAGGTAGATCATTATATTCATCATCACTTAACCATGAGGTGGAACAATCTTCCACAACTACCAAGTTGTAGTTTTGCTCAACACTCTCATGTGCCACCAACTTGGACACATCATCATCATTGTTTGGAACCGTATCATATTTTTCAATGAGGTAGGTCCAAATCTCATGAGCGCTCTTCATGTCCATAATCTCACCAAAGATGTTATCTTTCATAGAATGGTAGAGAATGTTAGTAGCTTGGCAATCAAGATGTAGGCACTTCTTTTGCGCTTGAGTTGCATCCTTTCTCTCAATTGCACAAGAGAGTCCCACATCTACGATCCACCACATTTGGGGAGAAATAAACTTAAAATTGCATGTCAACCAATTTCTCCACCGTGCAAAGTGTGTGCCATCAAAAATGTGTGGACACTCAACATCTAGCCCATAAGCCGCCATCCTCTCGGGTCGGTAAAGACCACAAATGAGAGACCAAGCTCTGATACCACGTGTAGGGTCGAGATGGCGGACTAGAGGGGGGTGAATAGTCCTTTCTAAAACTTAAGCGCAACGGCTAACCGAAACAAATGCAGAATTAAAACTATCGGTCTAGACAAGACTACACCCCTCTATCTATAACTTTAACACCTAGCAAAAGATCCTAATTGGGCTCACTAAGGTGCAAAGCTAGGGAGAGCTCACCTAAACAATTCTAGGTTGCAAGGTCACACAAACCTAAGCAACTAGTACTCTAAGCAAACCGGAAGCTCCTACACATACTAGTAAGCAAAGCACAAAGCACCTAAGCTCACTAGCAATGCTCTCTAGCAAGACTACACAAGTCAACTAGAGAGCTCAACTTACTTAGCTACACAAACTAAGCAATGTGACTAACAAGGCTACTCAAGCCAATTAGCCACTCAAGAGCTACTTCTATGCTACACAAGCTAGAAGGTAACTAGACAAGCTACACAAGCAAATCTAGTTAAAAGAGCAACAAACTACCACTAGCACAAGTATAAGAAAGTAAATACAAGCTAGTGATTAGGAGAATGCAAACCACCGAGAAGAGTAGACAAGGTTGACACGGTGATTTTTCTCCCGAGGTTCACTTGGTTGCCACCAAGCTAGTCCCCGTTGTGTCGACCACACACTTGGTGATTCGGCGACTAATAGGCATTCACAAGCCTAGCCCACTCACTCGGGCGCCACAAGAATCTACCCACAAGTGAGGATAACTCAATGACACGCTCAACTAGAGTTGCTCTTTGCGATCCCCGCAGGGCGAGCACAATGCCCATCACAAGCCTTCTCCGGAGTGCCGTACAATCTTCTTGCGCGCTTCGACGGAGCCTCAAGCCACCAAGACGTCTAGGAGGTGGCAACCTCCAAGTGTAACAAGCACCATGAGCTTGCAACACGATCACCTAGTGCCACACGAAGCTATCTCTCAAAGCAACGCACTAGAGATCACTCTCTCACTCAATCGGATGAATACTATCAAGTATGAGTGAGTTAGAGGGCTTCCAAACCAAGCACACTAGAGGCAACACATGCCCAAGGTGCTCAACAAGCCCCAAGGGCCGACCAAGGGCTATAAATAGCCTCCCCATCGAAACTAGTTGTTTTTCCCACTCAAAGGGCTTTCCTGCGTACCTCCGGACGCAAGTTCATAGGGGGTCCGGACCATCACGCGCGCGTCCGGACCCTCCTAGCCGTTTGAGTTCTCCCGTTGGCGCGCTCACCGATCACCGCCATGTGTCACCGGACGCAGACAACAGTGCGGGTCCGGACTATCACTCACCGCGTCCAGACTCCAGCAGAGAGCTCCCCGAGAGCCAATTTCATCCGGACGCTAGTCCGGAGTCCATTGTCCGGACGATAAACAGCATCCGGATCTCCACGATCAACACAACACAGATAGGGGGTGGGCGACCGGATGCACCGCCAATGGTCCGGACCGCCACAGCCCCAGCGTCCGGACTCACAAACATAGCAGAGCCTAGGGTTTGGTTCCGGACCCATTCACCGATGGTCCGGACACCTAAAAGCCCTAGCGTCCGGAGCTGTTTCTTCAGTCGAGACTCCTCCCTTCTTCTTCCTTTGCTTCTCAAGTGCCAACACAAATGTGATCACCACCTTGTGCATGTGTGTTAGCATTTTCACAATCATTTTCAAAGCATTTTCACTTGCTCTCACCACGCCACTCGATCCTAATACATCGCAAAGTTAGATCGCTCAATGTGGCACTAGATAACCGTTATGCAAACAAGTTTGCCCCTCTTGATAGTACGGCTATCTATCCTAAACCCGGTCATAAACTTCTCTACACACCAATGACCGGTGAAATGGAAATGCCCTATGGTTATACCTTTACCTTGCGCATTCCATTCCATCTCCATCTCCAATGTTGATGCAACACATGCACCAAACACTTGTCAAATGATATGATCCACTCCATATCATCACATGACCGTATTGGTTCATCGATCTTGACCTCACTTGCTCTTCACCGTTGCCTTAGTCCATCGGCGCCAAGCATCACCCGCTTGCCCTTCACACTTGCAACCGGTCCATCAAGCCAAGCCTCATCTTGATCTTCTCCACCTTGGTCACATGACTCCATGTCATGTTTCATGTGCATTAAGCTCCTTCATCACACAATCACTTGTGAACTAATCTCTTGTGTATATATCACTTGAACACATATTAGTTCACCTAAGTTGTCACTCAATTACCAAAGTCACACAAGGACCTTTCAATAATACACACTAGGCAGAACAACAGTGCAGTCATAAAAGAGTTCAAGCATTTCTAACATTTTAGAAGCAAGGTTCCAGTGAGTTTGAGTTAACAGTACAGATTCATAGTTTGAGTTAATGAATACAAAAAACACTTCAGCATATGGAAGCAAATGTTTCAGCATCAGGTAAGTTGCATTCCATCTAACATCCATATCCACTGCAAACTTTCTAGGCCTTTTACCTTTAGCAATGCAATAGTCTTTGAACATAGCAATTCTATTATTAGATGCATTCAAGAAATTAATTGCAGTTCTAAAATCTTCTAAGTATGGCTTCAACCTC
Source organism: Microstegium vimineum (assembly GCA_022036555.1). Lineage (NCBI taxonomy): Eukaryota > Viridiplantae > Streptophyta > Magnoliopsida > Poales > Poaceae > Microstegium > Microstegium vimineum. The sequence continues at coordinate 738,595 of CM039140.1, read as the reverse complement.
TTTAGTCCAGATTTAACAATCAAATTAATTATATGACATGCACAGCGTTGATGAACAAGATTGTACTTAGAAGGTTGTGAAGGGTCAGGTGACACTTCATAGCCCAAGTACTCAGCAAACAATGATGCCTAAAGTGACAGAAAAGACTTTAGAAATCAGACCAAACTCCTCAACCACAGCAGCAATTGACTGACTTATGTTTTCACCAGTATGTTTCACTTCAATCAACCTAAGTCCAATAACCTTTTTTTGCAACTCCCAATCAGCATTCACATAATGAGCAACAACACTTATATAGTCCTCCTTAGCATTACCAGACCAGATATCAGATGTCAAAGCAACACATGAAGCAGCAGACATCACAAAATTCTTAAGATTATCACGACGTTCAGTAAACAGCTTAGCAAGATCTCTAGTTGTTGTCCTTCTAGATACTTTAGAATACCTAGGATTATGAGCAGTTTTAATATATTCCTCCCAGGCCTCTGTCTCAGCTATGCCCAAAGGAAGGTCAAGTCTAGCAATCAATCTACACAGTTTAGACCTAGCAAGAGCAGGATCATAGTTCCAATTATGCAAAGAACCATCAGAATTAAATGCAAGTCTAGACTGAATCCTAGCAGCATTATCAACCTTCTTCCTACAAGAGTTTTGGTGCCTAATCAAATGACTAGTACCAGAAGCAGATCTAGCAGTCAAAGTGGTCCTACACATTTTACAGGTAGCATGAGTTCTCACTTTAGTGCCATTCATAGTTTAAAATTGTCGGCGTTTCGACCCAGGGGGTTAATCACCAACTAGTAAATTTGTATATTGCGTGCTCCCACTCCCAGATGTGATGCAAGAAGAACACAATATTTATCCTGGTTCGGGCAAAGAAATCCCTACGTCTAGTGGGTAAGGAAGAATTGTATTATCTCGCACCGAAGTGCTCATACGGGGGGGGATACAAGCTGGTTTACACGGGGGTGCTCGGAGTGAGCTGAGGCCTAGGACTAGCCGGGCTACCCTAGGTGAGTCGGTTGATTGCTTGAGATGTTGTTCAAGCCATCACTGGATTGTATTATGTTCGGAAGTGGCACTCTGTTGCGTATGCTAGTGGGTTTGTGGAGAGTGCTAGTGGGTGTTGTTTAGACGGCAGCAAGTGTGAGCGGATGTCTTGCTGTTGTATTCTGATGTGTGAGGTTATGCCCCTGTTCTGTGTCCTGATGCCCTCCCTACTATCCCAGCGTCCCCTTTTATAGACCAAGGGGAGTTCTGAGAGTAAAGAGGTCCTAGACTGTAGCGACATAGGAGGCGTGTCCATGACGCCATGCTTGCGGTGGGACGTCGATCGATGTAGCGGTATGGCCCTCCGGTCCTTCCGGTGCTTCAGGGCATGGTGGCAGCGGACTGGACGCTGCCGATCGTCATGGTTTAGGATGATCGGCCTCCAGTGGACGGGTACGAGCTCTGCAGCCGATGCGGAGCGGATAGGACGGGTCCTATGCCCGAGTGGTTGGAGGTGACGGTCGAGCCCCCGGGTCGAGGAGCGTCGAGGCCTGCGTGACCCTGATGCGCCCCTGTAAACATGGTCGAGGGTTGTTCCGTTCATGGCTCGAGGGGGTGCCTTTGGGTTCTGTACTTGTGACGTGGCTACAGTGGCCGCACGATCGTCAGAGAGCCCAAGTATGAGCGACGAGTTGATAGATTTGACCATGGTAGTGGCCGCCCATGGCGTTAGGCGGGAGTAGGTGGGCGCATTGGATTCCTTTTACCCCATACTGGGAGTGGGAGAGTCGATCGAGCCTCCTGCTCGCGGGTCATTCGATCGAACCCCTATCCGTCATTCGAGGGGTCGAGGTCGAGGGTCGATCGATCGACCCTCCTTCCATTGTCCGAGGGGTCGAGGCAGAGGGTCGTTCAATCGATCCCCCTTCCGTTGTTCAAGGGGTCGAGGTCGAGGGTCGTTCGATCGATCCCCCTTCCGTTGTTCGAGGGTCGAGGTCGAGGGTCGTTTGATCGATCCCCCTTCCGTTGTTCGAGGGGTCGATGTCGAGGGGGATCCTGCCTACTGTCCCCTTGTTAATGGGCCAGCCCATGACTGGTCATGTTTGATGGGGAGGTAGGCCCCTGCTTGATGGGCCTTCCCTTATAGGTTGGATGACTTTTGGATTTTGCCTGAATATTAAGCACTAAATCGCCAGAGATTAGGGTACCCCTTACCTTTGTACCCGACACAAATATCTTGATAAAATCAACCCAGACAGCAGATTCATGCTTAAGAGAGGAGGTTGGAGTTTCAGTTTCACCAATACCAGTGTCAGTGGTGTTGGAGGCCACTGGAGTCCCTGTCCCTGCACCAGCACCATCAGGTGCAGCATCAAGATCGACCGGTTCCGGAGCAGGACCCCGGCCGCCCATGCCAACGTTGTCACCGAACAACGAGTAAGGGTCACGGTCGTCGTCGTCGTGCTCCGGGGATAGCCCGCAGGCGATCAGGATCTCGTCG
>CM039140.1:92340-136004 GCA_022036555.1 Microstegium vimineum | reverse complement strand
CCGAGCCAGTAGTAGGAGCTGCCGAGCCCGAGCGAGCTTGCTCTTGCTCCGATAATGGAGGGTGAGGAGAAGTCGGCGTGTGGGGCCCCGGCCTACTGGGGCCTGGGTGGGCGGCCCTGCGACGCGTGCGGAGCCGAGGCGGCGCGGCTCTACTGCCGCGCGGACGCGGCGTTCCTGTGCGGCGGGTGCGACGCGCGGGCGCACGGTGTCACCGGGTCGCGCCACGCGCGGGTGTGGCTGTGCGAGGTCTGCGAGCACGCGCCGGCCGCGGTCACGTGCCGCGCCGACGCCGCCGCGCTCTGCGCCTCGTGCGACGCCGACATCCACACGGCCAACCCGCTCGCGCGCCGCCACGAGCGCCTCCCCGTGGCGCCCTTCTTCGGCGCGCTGGCCGACGCGCCCAGGCCCTTCGCCGCCTCGTCGGCGGCCAAAGCGGCGGCCGACGACGACGGCAGCAGCGAGGCCGCCGAGGCGGCGTCGTGGCTCCTCCCTGAGCCCGACCACGGGCACAAAGAAGGCGGCGCGGCCACCACGACGGAGGTGTTCTTCGCGGACTCCGACCCGTACCTCGACCTCGACTTCGCGCGCTCCATGGACGACATCAAGACCATCGGTGGCGTCGTCCAGCAGGGCGGGCCACATCAAGAGCTCGACCTCAACGTCAACGGCGCCAAGCTCTTCTACTCCGACCACTCCATGAACCACAGTGTGAGCTAGCTAGCATCTCTGATCTGAGTACTCCGTAGTATCAGCACGTCCCAGCAATACTTCAAGTTGAAATCATGGCGTTGCAGGTGTCATCGTCGGAGGCAGCGGTGGTGCCCGACGCGGCGGCGCCCGTGGTAGCAGTGGCAGTGGTGAGCAGGGGCCTGGAGCGAGAGGCGCGGCTGATGCGGTACCGGGAGAAGCGCAAGAGCAGGCGGTTCGAGAAGACGATCCGGTACGCGTCCCGGAAGGCGTACGCGGAGACGCGGCCGCGCATCAAGGGCCGGTTCGCCAAGCGCACGCCCGGGGCTGGCGGGGAGGACCCGCTGGAGGAGCACGAGCACGAGGAGATGTACTCCTCGGCCGCGGCCGCCGTGGCTGCGCTCATGGCCCCCGTTGGAGCCGACGCGGACTACGGCGTCGACGGCGTCGTGCCCACGTATTGATCTCTGCAACGCCGACATGCATGTACACTAGTTAGCCTCGAGCTTTATTGGGGCTGTAATTTTTGCTGCATGCTTTGCATGCAAAGCTCTCGTGTAGCATTGATTACCTACCTGCATGATTACAGTTACAGGGAAGCCATATGAGGACTTCCAAGCGCAAGCGCGCGCTCTCTCTTCCTCCCTCCTCTCTAATTAATTCCTATCACTCATGTATATTACTATCATCATTACTAATGAGATCACTGAATTGATAATCGACGTTTCACGTTTAGTTTGACTAGATGATGGACTCAGATAGTCTTTCTTTAGTGTTCTATATACTCCCCATGCTGTCACTGGACAGAGAGATGTTGGCCTGGCGTCCTAGTCACGTGTTCAGATGCTGTCCGATTTCGTACTGGCCACAGGTGATCATTTGGGATGTTTTTCCGTAAACTGGGATGTTGAAAGCCTCCCGGCAAGCAACCAGCTAGGCAGCAATTCTGTTCTGCCTCTAGACGCCTAGAAACGGACACATGGATCGTCTGGTGAACAACAAAATACACCCATATAGTTTGTGTATTGGTGGATATAAGTTGAGGCAATTTATTTCAGCTTTTTATATGATGATTGTGGAGTATTTGTCTTTTAATGGGTAGTCTTTTTTTTTTCTTAACTCATATCTTCATACTCCTCTAGAACTCTGACACGTCGTGGTGCAAGTAGTATTATATATGATTGCCTAATTCAGAGTCTTCAAGGTATTGACATATGGCATATTTCCCACTAAATAGGCGGAATTTGAGGATGCATATAATAGCGATCTTGCTTCGGTGGTTAGAGCGTAAAGTAGTAGATATTTCTCTTTCGATCCCTTATGTTGGATTTGGATCACGTCAACTTTTATCTTTATAGAACAAACCACATAAGAGGATTACTCAAAAGCTACAACTTGAAGGTTTTTGAATTTCTTCCTTTCCTTTTAGTCTTTTCTTCTCTGCCGAGGATTTGTCCATTGCCGGCCACCTCTCCCATCATCGATGTGTGATCTCGTGGCCTTCTAGTACCCTTTAGCCGATCATTTGGTGTTTACTGACTTTCATGTTGGTTTTTCTCTGCAAATCAACGTTTGATCTAGTTTTCAATAGCTGGTTGATTCGATGCATGTTTTGTCACCATTTAGCTCAAATCTTCTTCAATGTTGTTCCTTAGAATCTATATGAACTATGTAAAAATGTCTAATACGTATTTACAAACATGTTAATCGTATTGATCATGCATGTCAATTCAATCACCAAAACCACTAAGGATATGTCACGAGGAGCCATGTTCTACATCACTAGTTTACAAATTTATGTTGGGTGAGTTTGTTACTACACTATCTAAACTTTATTCTACCAAACTTTATGTCTTTTGTGATGGTGTGTAATTAATCTATAATATCACGGAGTTGTGAAGTTGATCCTTATTGTTACGTTACTACTCACTACTTGACCTGGAGCCATCTACATTTTAATATTCCTATCTATATTGACCTGCTTTTGCAAAACCGCTAACTATAGGTCTTACAACTATAGTTGACTATAGGACTATAGGTTCATAGTTGTCGAGGTACCTACTTGGATATTTAAATCACTGATAACAACTTGTCACAATTACGTCATAGGACTAGCCATCTTCTCACCATTTGACAAATTAACAAGTTAATATTTAATCATATTATCATTCGATCCACCAAACCTACAAAAGAGCTTGGATGCATCGATTGCATAATGTCTATGATTTCAGAGTGCCTAGTAGCACACATGGATGCAGTGTGCGTTTCCAGTAATCGTTGATGAAGCTTGAGCTCCAACAACCTATTGACCTTTACCTCACAATTCGATGCATGCTTTGAGTATAGCTTTGGCGGAGTTCACCAAGGTTTATTGGATGTATTATGTTAAAAGAATGATTGTTGATATCTACTCTCTCTGTGCTAAATTATTTGTCATTCTAACTTTCTTAAATAGACAAACAATCTCAAGTTTGATCAAATTAAAAATAATAGCATTTATGATAATAAATAAATATTATTATATTTTTTTATTAATTATTATATTTTATAGTATGCTTATTTAATGTCATAAATATTTATAATTTTTTCTATATTTTTTATTAAAACTTAAGATGCGTTGAATCTCTATAATAGTTGTATTTCATTCGCAGACAAAAGGTTTATTTTTCATGTTCCTCTTTCGCAAACTTAACCAAGCAATTACGTTGGCTACAGCCTGCAGTCTGCAGAGATTCAGGGAGGCCGATCTCTTCCTGAGGGCACGCGCAACGGAGGTAGACGTTCTGTAGTGGTTTCAGATAAAAGAAAGGCCATGTTGACAAAGCAGCACACAGCATACCTACGTCACAGAGAAGCTGTTCTTTTGCTCCAACGCTCTCTTCAGTGTTGGCCTCAGCTTTTTCTCTGACCAAGCTAATGTTTCTTCTGCAGGAGTCTCTGCTATTCTGCGAGGCCACTAGCTCGGATGATATGGATGCACAGTGCTGAGATGGAGTTCGGGGCAGCACGCCATATTGGAGCGTTGTACAGGCCCTGATTACCGGCCGGCCCAGTCTTCGCGAACCCAGTCTGGCCACATGCCACAGCCGGATCATCCTGGGCCAGATCTGCACCTGCTGCTCAAATGCAGCCTGCAGCACCGGAGTTTTTTAGTAAAATGACGCAAAACCCCCATCGTGATAGAGGAAAAATCTCACTTCACAGACAGCGGGCCTGCAACCCAAAACCCAGCCAAAACCCAATCCCCACTCCTCGGAGCCCCACCATGCCGACCGGCGCAGCCACGACCTTGCTCTGCCTCAACCCCCCGCATCCCAGCTGCTCCGGCGGCCTCCGCTTCCTTCCACCCACAGCCGCCGCCGCCTCATCCTTCCTCTCCAAATCCGCATCTTTCGCTCCGCCGTTCCCCAGACACAGACCCAACGCCGCCGCCGCCATCCATGCCTCCGCACGCGCTTCTGATTCCTCATTCCCCACCTCTCCGACTCCGCCCCCGCGCGCGCCCGCTCCGCCGGAGCCTCCCTCCACCGTGGTCCACGCGGGCCGCAGCAAGAAGAAGAAGAACCCACAGGGCGGCGGCGGCGGCGGCCGCATCGAGGGAAGCGGGGACGTGCGGCGCGAGGCCAAGGCCAAGGCGCGCATCCGCAGCCGCCGCATGGGCGAGAACGCCTTCTACCGCCGGAAGCGACGCGCCGCGGCGACGGGCCAGGCCGACGCCTTCACGGACGCGGAGCTAGAGATGATCGGGATGGGGTACGACCGCGCCGTCCGGTTCATGGACGGGCCCGACGACCCGCGGCTCCAGCACCCGCACGACTGGTACAAGTACGGCCGCTACGGGCCCTACCACTGGCGCGGCATCGTCGTCGGCCCGCCCATCCGCGGCCGCTTCTCCGACGACCGCGTTTCGCTCATGGAGGAGGTCCACGACCACGAGGAGTGGGACCGCGTCGAGCAGTTCGACATGTGCAACCAGTTCACGCACCGCCTCAACGAGCTCGGCGACGCCGTCGGGTTCCGCTACTACTGGGTCTTCGTGCGCCACCCCAAGTGGCGCCCCGACGAGAAGCCCTGGGAGCAGTGGACGCTCTCGGCCGAGGTCGCCGTCCAGGCCAGCAAAAACGAGCGGCTCGACAAGTGGAGCCTCATGGGCAGGTTCGGCAACCCGTCGCGCGAGCTCATCACGCGGTGCGCGGCCTGGACGCGCCCGGATATCATATACGTCAGGCGGCCTCTGTACCAGTCGCGGTTTGAGCCGCAGGAGGATTTCTTCAGCAAGCTTCGACCGCTGGTTGATCCTGCCACGGAGAACAACTTCTTGTTCGATCTTGAGCTGGATGGCCACGTCATTCGAACAACCTACTTTGGTGGCCTCTGCAAGATAGTGAAATCCAACCCAAAGGCTTACGTCGACGATGTTGTGAATGCTTACTCAAGGCTGAGTGATGTGGACAAGTCCCGATGCCTGGAATTCCTGCTCACGAACCACCCGATGGATCTCCTCCATCCTTATACCAAGGAGTGGAAGGTGAAGCTAGAGGAGCTAGAACTGGGATGTGATGCACCTGATGAGAGTGACGATGAGGTTGCTGATGACTATGGAATTGAGGTGGCTGATTGGATCGAAGAAAATGAGGTTGATGATGTTTTGGATGGCGGAGATGATGATTATGAAGATGAGGATGAAACCAATACCCAGGAGGATTTGGAACCACATGAATATGAAAATATTGAGGATAGAGAGGAATACTGGGATGAGCAGTGGAAGAAGGCTATGAGAAGTTCTGATAAAATGGAGAAGCTTGTCAAGACAAGCATTGAGGCATCAAATGAGTACAGTAAGCAGCAGATGGATCTAGAGAAAGAGATGGAATGGAAAATGGCCAGAGCAAATGCAATGATTATGGAGCAGGAACAAGCTGAGGAAGATGAGGAGGAGCAGGAGAGTGCCAGGAGCAAGACTGCAGAGGATGGAAGTCAGAACAATGCAAACACAGGGCTCTTCTTGAGGGCTGTTGTTCGGCCATTCACTTACAGAAATCTTGTCAAGGAAATTGTTCTGATGAGACACCACATTATTGATGGAGAGATAGCTTAGTTTGAATCATGATGACACCAATGCTGTGTTCAGTTTTTCAGAGTAACCATTTGCCCATTTCAATGGAGAAATACAGAGCTTGCGTTTAGAAAGGTCTAAGAACCCCCTAAAATTCCTTGGTTATGTACAATGTTAGGATTTTTTTTCCTTGAATTAAAAAGGATAATTCTAGTTACTAGGTCATGTTGAGAACATTCATTCCCCATGTGGATTGTAGAGGAATGGAGGGGACTGAAGGGTTTAGCTCATTTTCTCTCAATCCCCTCTAATCCAAAAGGGTAATGATTTATCCAAACTAGCCCACGTGGATATTGTGCTATTGTTGACAACTTTTGAAGTTCTTTTCTTGGGGAAATACTCAGTCCATATCATTAAGTTTAATGACCCAGTCAGAATATATATTTCTGATGTGTTCTTCGTAAATGGACTTGAGCTTTGCCTTCGTTCTGACGCCGGCTTGAGTTTCATTTGTCTGGCTATGACAGCAGTCAGCCAGTCACTACTTGATATATAAGAAATCGGGTAATCTTCATGACTGTATGCCACTTTCTCCTACCATAATAACGCCTGAACAAAGGGGGCCAAAAGTGTCCGGCTAAAACCAAAGGCCTACAACGATCTGGGCATCAAGGAGGTGCCCGGTAAAAGGACTGCATTGCCTACCCCTTAGAATGATTCTGTGGTTCCATCAAAGAAAACACGATAGTGGTTCAGTACCTCATTGACCTTCTAGGTCTTCTAGCTCAAATCTTAGCCCATCTTACTGCTGTGAAGACTTACGAGGTAAGGAATTTGTTCCTCTTCTCATTCTAATAATGGCCATCTTACCTTTGAGGCTTAAATATGAAGTTTTGAGAAATTTTAGCTGAGTTACCTAATGGGTTCCTTGAACATTTATTAGAGTCCCTAGTGAAAGAATTTCTCCAGCAACCACAGTGCCGAAGGAATTGACATTCTATTTTCCTTTCTCAAAAGCTAGTAAAAGCAGTGATAAGAACTGCATGCCGACAAATTAACATGATTTCAGCTTCTCCTGAAAATTCCCTGTGAGAGCCTTCAAGAATCCGCAGCCCCCACTTTACATCCAAAACGAGCTGTACAGAGCATCGACCAAACTAATATGCTATCCTTGATCAAAAGGGCCGTGATAAATATATTATATATAAATCTATCTAGCAAAAATTTCAAAAAGGTTAATGATTAGCAGACAGGATTAGATGCCTACACATGAGATTAGAATAAACAAGGGTTAAGAAGCTTCAATTGGAATCCTCTTTAGGCAGCAGTGGATTGGAAATAGTTACCTTTTTTTTATGATTGGAAATAGTTACCTAACGCTTGTACAGAAACTAACATTAAAATCATTGATTTTTTTTATATATATTTAGGTTTGATGTTACACCAACTGGCAAAGGCATTACTGTCGCACCCTCTATTGACTGTTAGAAGAAGCAATGTTGGGAGTCGCTCAACCATTGTTCCACAACAACGGAAGCTGCTTTGGATCATCTGAAAACACTACTCCACTTCCAAATCATGCTGCCATTTCTTGAGGGACTGAAGACCAATAATTCACCAGCTAATGAAATTCTTCATGCTCTACGCTATGCCCAAGTCGATCATTCCACCTCAACTTCCGAAGCATTCTCTTCTATTACTATTAGTGATACCATACTTCAGTGATACTTCGAGACTGAAGAATCCTGAAAGGCATAATCATACATGCTTTGCCACCTTGTTTTCAAGGCCAGTCATGATCAGTGGACTTACATCATTTTGATTTGATTTGCTTCTGCCTTCTAGACAATGGGCAACAACTGATGTGAGACTGAAAGCCCTCATCGTTATCATTTTGCGCTTCTGCTACAGTTTGCTACAGCCTACAGCACGACTGCACGAGATCATTAGCATTATTTTAGGGGAAAAGATTTTCAGATTGAAACCCAGTGCGCTGAACATCCACTATACCCATGAGGTATATATACGTCTACATATACTCCAGCACTGCAGCATTGCACGCATAGCAGCAATGATGCTCGAAAGTTCTGAAACATCGTATGCATGACACCCTCATCCGTCCTGCTTTCTTTTCTGTTTATTTTTTCCTATTGCACAAGTGGAATCCCAACATCTCATGTTCTCTTCGCCTTTTTACTCGATTTGGTTTACAATAAAATACGGATCATTGCATGGAAACGCTAAGCATCATCTCCTCTCTGCAGCAGTGTTTCTTGGTGGCGGCAATATAAAATCTGGCACTGAAAAGTGTGTGCTCAAACATCTCAGATTCTAGGACAGTTATTTATTATGCTGTCAATTTTTCTACTATAAAGGCTACCAGGTCCCCATTTTGATTCCATCTTGGTTGTGTGCACCTAAAGCATTCTTGAGGCTCATGATCTACTCCACCACTCCTCTCCCTCCTCCGAAAGCTAGTACTAACATGCTTGTTTATTTGGTACTATACTTATAGTTTTTTACTCACTGCCTTTCTCAGCGACACCTGTGCTGTTTCGGATTTTTACAGCTGAAAGTTGGCTTCTGGTGGTTGGGGCTATCCTAGTGATCCGATCAAGGATCTGGTTCTCCTACAAAGACATTCTCTGCGGCTGCAGGTTGTGCATCAGGAAGACAGGAGAGGGGCTGCAGCTGCACAGCTACCAAGAGTGACATCCACTCATCCAGTATATAAATCTCTGACTTCCTGAGTTGCTTCTAAGCTTGGCTTCTGCCCTGCCGTAGCCATGGAGCCAGCTGAAAGAGGCCTAATTGCATATGAAGAGGAGCCGGCTCCAGAGTCGACGGACCTGCTCTCGAGCGCGTGGTGCAGCTCGGCTATCCAAGTTCTTCAGACAGGACCCAAGGAGTGCTCGATGGCGCTGGTTGAGCATCCGGTCATGGCGCTTGGTAATGACAGGAATGACATGCTAGCAGTAAGTGCAGATTCATCAGTACTATAGCAAATAGTATGTCGTGTTGTGCTGGAGACGATGAATCTTGATGATTTGCAGAAGAGTGATCGTAGCTTGGTGGTTGACAACAGCAGTTTCAGCACGACCCAATGGAAATATGATGATCTGAAGGTACGCAACTTGTGCTATAGTAGGATGTTCATGCGCAGACTCTTTGTAGCCTTGACTCAAGTTTTTAGCTTACTAGCGTTCTTCCTTTTTTCAGTCATGGATATGGCTGCAGAAGGCAATTCATCCCGAACTGGACTATGATCTCTGCCTCAAGAAGAAATGGGTGAGTGAAAGGAGGTCTATTGTTTATGGCTCAGAGCCGGTCTCTTCAGTTTATCTCTGATGAAAGTACATATAACATGCATGATTCACTGACAAACGTGTTGCAAATTTTTCGAGTTGCACAGAGATGATTTATGTGCTCTCGTCTAAATCATTCAGATCATCTAGAGTTATTCAAGAATTTATGTGATCATGGAACTTGTTCATGTCCTGTATTCAATTGATTTTGGTAGTGGTTCCTACTTCTGGTTCTGGTGGGTGGGGTGGATATGAACGGTCCAGTCTGTCACGCGTTTCGGTTATCATATTCTGGGAAAGAAAACGATTTTGAGTTTCTTGCTGTGATCAGCATCAGCTGTATGCCCGTATCTCGTTTCCAATCTCCTCTTTTGAAATCCTTGCAAAGAAACATTAAATGGGGGATATATGCTTGAATTGGGATCAAAGAAATCGTGAGATATTTTTATTGCTATATATATATATATATTGTGATCGGCTTTGCCAGGTCAATTCTTAAAAAAAAAATCTGAACTTGGCGGCGTGCAGCTCCCGCGCAAGATGGCGCCGTGGAACGGGATCTCGCTCAAGAAGTGGGTGAAGGAGCGGAAGCAGAAGCGCAAGGAGGAAGCGCGGCTGCAGCGCGCCGAGGTCCACGCCGCCGTGTCCGTGGCCGGCGTCGCGGCCGCGCTGGCCGCCATCGCCGCGGAGAACGCCCGCGCGCCCGGGATGAGGGAGACGGCGGTGGCGTCCGCGGCCGCCCTCGTCGCGGCGCAGTGCGCCAAGGTGGCCGAGGCCGCGGGCGCCTCGCGTGACCAGGTCGCGGCCGCCGTCGACGCCGCCAGGGCCTCCACGGACGCCGGCAGCGTCATCACGCTCACCGCGGCCGCCGCCACATGTATGCGTCTCGTTCACAAGTTCGTTGCCCCCCTGACACGGAGTACTTATTTGGCTGTCTGGCATGTCACAGCACTGCGTGGCGCTGCGACGCTGAGAGGACGGCGCAGCGCCAGCGGTGGAGGGCACGGGCAGCACGAGAGGGCGGAGCACGCGGGGCCGGCGCTGTCGCAGGACGACCTCGACTTCGACTTCAACCACGCGCGGTCCAGAGCGGCGCTGGCCAAGGGCGACGAGATGTTCGTCGCGATGCCGGACAGTGAGTGCCGGCATACAACCTGCACGTCGTCGCTTTGCATGCGAAAAAGGACTGAACAGTTCTCTTTGCACGTCGCGTCGCAGGGAAGTGGAAGCTCCACACGGTGTCGGCGGCGTCGAACAAGCGCGGCGAGATCGTGCTGCGGATCAAGAAGACGAACCTCGTCATGGCCTTCTCCCACGCAAAAGAAAGTAATGGCGCCCGGCGCGATCGTCTCCTCTACCTTTCTTCCTCGGACAGACTGAACTGACCAGCAGCCACCTGCTCATGCACCCGCAGGCGTGATCCGCGACGTGCGGCCGTGCTCCCCGGAGAAGCCGAGCCACGACGAGGGCGCGACGTACCCGGTGGAGGTCACCACGGACAAGGGCAAGGTGGAGCTCCGCGCGGACGACTACAGCGTGTACAAGCGGTGGGTCGGGACGCTGAGCCACATGCTCGTGATGTCCACCGCCGTCTCCGTCTCCGTCTCCGTCTCCACCAGGCACGACCCGCCGCGGCCGGCGCGCCGGGGCTGACCGGCCCCGCCCACTATGACGTGAACGACGTCGCGTCGATGATCGATCCGTGTCGAATCGTGTGTGTATTTAGTACTGCCCATGAACTGTATGAAGTATGAGTACCAGTATCAGCACTGCAAGCTGCAACCAAAGATTCAAAGACTATCACAGTTTGGCTAAATTTCTTCGTGTTCGCATCGTTTTCCTCACTTCTTTTTAGAATGTATTTTCTTGAAAGAAAGAAGATAGTGGCATATCACAAGATCGATGGCGACGGGGCAAGGAGAAATCTGGATCAGTCCGTGGCCCTGCTCGTGGCAGGAATGAGCAGGTGAGTAGACGCCAATGGCGGCGATGCTTTTGAGCCTTCATGCATCCTGCGCTGTCAAATACGTACTGTATATAGACAAAAATATGGCAACATTGGGTCTGCTTTGGCCCACAAAAGATCTAGTAGCATGAATATATATATATATATATATATATATATATATATATATATATATATATGAAAATTCCTTTTTACTCGCGTGTAGCTACTCCCGCGTATACAAACGTCCGTCGAACCCGTTACGTTTGGGTGTGGTGGCCGGCTGCTTCGCGGGTTAAAAAAACTAAACCAGCCCGCTAATCCTTCGTGTATATATACTAGTATTACTTTTAAGACGTCCTCAAGCAATAGAACATTAATTAGATGACGGCGGCGGCGGCATCAATTTCGCTTCTATTCCGATCTTGTCTGGGAGGATCACGGCAAGGGACCGGCAGCCTACGACCGTATCATCCCTGGTGATATGGTATTGATTTAGTTTGGCAAAATCAATGTCAGTTTTCTCTAGTAGTATATTGATTCTTTCTACTTTTAGCATCAGACGAGCATGGCATCAAGTTTTTCTGGTGGTCTCTTCGGATAAGATCAGGGAGCGGCACAAGAGGTAGTAAGCCATGTATTGATCTGTAGAAATTGGATTCATGAGATTTTTTTAGAGTTATTAATTGATTTTTTTTGTCCACCACCGTTTGAAAAGGCTGCAGCAATCACTGATCGTGGTTTGGATTGTGCAGATTGTTCCCATCATCTCGTTGCTAACTCAGTCCCGTTTTCATCAAATCCTCTGTTCGACTGTTCCGGAAACGGTGTTTCTCTCATCTGATGGAACGATCGCGCCTGACTTGTCTCTACCCATGAACGAACGATGAAGTTTGCACACTAATCATCAGGGCTCTTCTTTGATTTTGAATTTTGAATGGCAATCTGAACCGATCTAGTACATGTGTTTGTGATCAACTTTTTTCATCTAAATAATTTGAATATGCATATATGACAACAATATTATTACTGCTATTATTTTTTTGTTTAATTCAAGCAGGGGTCATCCATGATGACTTTTTCTATGGAACATGTATGTACTCATACTCATGTGCTCTTTTTTTTCTCCCGACCTTTTGTTGATTCTGCGAAAGAACATGTATGTACTCATACTTAACGTCTAATAGATCATAGATTTATTCCTAAGAAAACCACCCCATATTATTCAACTGGAAATATAAATATATGCATGTATATATCCACTCCTTCCATTAGTATATGGACATACTTCTAATAAAAAAAAGTATGGACCCATACTACGGTGCATATATATGGATATATACTTCAGTATAAACTATACTTGTCATAGGGTATATGGACATACTCTATACTTGTCGTAGGGCAAAAGTACTAGTTCATTCTCCTGTCAAAAAGTATGTCCACATACTAGCATATTTCTCCAATAAATAATCATCAGGGATACATATTTGCTCTATAAATTCATATACATATTAATATTAAATTAATATTAATGTAACTCAAATATGTGTACTCAAACTATAATAATATATATACTCAGTACTCCCAAGTCTATACTTACTCATGGAGTCTCCGTTCAAAAAACGTCATTTAAAAATCAATACACGCCATGGAGTATATGTACATACTCTCCTGCCATGCATGCTCAATGAGAAAATGTATATACTAATACTTTATATTCATATACTTATTTCAAATACGTATATGCTCATACTCTCATATAGGTATACATATGTACTCGTATTTTCAGCGCATACACGTGAAAACTATATATATACACACTACCGTAGCTTCTTTACTCGATCCACGAAGCCTTAAATTACGGCGACATATAACAGTAAATATATTGTTTAAATAGTTCCTTAATAAGAGGATCTGTTAGTTGCATGCCGCGTGATTGAATCGTCTTATCCATTAGCCAGCCAAACCCGTTAGCGTAGATAATGGGCCGCACTCCCGACGTCTCCTGACCGCACCCCGTGACCTCTCCGTTAGATAGGTTCACACC
Source organism: Microstegium vimineum (assembly GCA_022036555.1). Classification (NCBI taxonomy): domain Eukaryota; kingdom Viridiplantae; phylum Streptophyta; class Magnoliopsida; order Poales; family Poaceae; genus Microstegium; species Microstegium vimineum. The sequence goes on along the minus strand of CM039140.1, from coordinate 122,964 downwards.
CCTGTCCCTCACATACCTGTACTCTAGGTAGGAGTAACTACACACAGGACCTGTGTATAAAAAACTCACCATATATATATATATACTCCTTTCGTATCGGAAATAGAAGACGTTTTAAACAAGGTTTGAGTCAAATATTGAGAATATAAATCATCTATAACTTTTAAATTGTTGAGTTTGCAAATGTAAAAATTATATGAATAGATTTGTCTTGAAAAATATTTTTATAAAAGTATACATATATTAATTTTTCATAAATATTTTTATAAAAACAAAGGGTCAAAGTTGTGTTTTGGAGACCGTGTCGGTGTCCTAAACGTCTTCTATTTCCGATACGAAGGGATATATATATATATTAGAAAAAGTATGAATAGACAGAATAGTTGCTACATCCAGGAGCACGCATGCGAACATGGGCCAAGGCCACCAAGCCCGTACTGATGAGCGATTTTTAAAAAATATTTTCCCATTGTTTTCTGGCAAAATTGATTGCCCCAATAATTTTTTTTTACATAAATGTACTCATACTGATAATTGGAGGGATTCACCTCATCGCCAATTCAATGGGTGAAATATCCCCTTCACATGCAGCGTATTTTGAAAAAAAAACATAAACTTTTCAACATGAATTCTTAAGTTCATAAAGTTTTAAATTGCTACACCATATTGGCCCTAAAGAAATCAGTACAATGTTAAAATCATACATGTCTGAAGATTGGATTAGTTATTTTGGTATCAAGATGACTTCAAACAAAAAAGGTTATTAACTATTAAGTTGCAGACCTCATCAAGAATGCCATATTTATTGTAAATTATAAATTTTATACATTTATATGATATCATCTCATATGAAAAATTAAACATATTTTGTAGATATGTTAATGTTATGCTAGAGAGCGGATTAACTGTGGGCTAATTTTCACTCCGTTGTAACATAAGCCTATAAATCATAATTTTTTTCTATAACATCATATGAAAATTACATTGCTAGTCCCCCCTTTGGGTCAGGATGACATATCTCCAATTTAGCAGAATTATAGCGGCAGTCTTCAAAATTTCCAAAAAAAAATAGTGCTCAATGAGATATTAGATATATAACTTTGTAACTTTTTTTTTGTTAGTAGCCCTAGCTTCAAACAAAAATAAACAATGGGCTGCAAAGTTATAGAGCGCATCAGACAGGGCTGCAAAGTTAAAGACCGAATCAGGCACTATAGTTTTTATATAATCTCAATCCGAGGTAGCTGGAAATGTTATTATGTTTCTAAAAGATGCACGGTGTAAAAAGAGAGAGAGAAATCTCATCAATTCAATTAGCAGAAAGGGTAATTTCAGCAACTAAATTGGCCAAATTTAATTGTCGTTCGGTCTGTTCGCTTGGTTTATCAGCCACCAAAATAGTGTTTTCTTCCACAATAAAACAGTCAAAAACTGAATCAACCGACTTATCAACCACCGAAATAACCATGCGAACAGGGCGATCATTGGCTATAGGAATATGCCTATGCAGAATTCTGTAAGAAGTTTAAGAAGTTTGTTAAATAAACGAATTGAATACATATAAAATCGCTCATGAGCTTTAGAGCATCTCTAAGAGATCAGCCAAATCGTTTTCCAAACGTAAATTTGGCTATTATGAAATGAAAAAACATCTCCAACTGACTCTGTTCTCCAAATTTAGTAGCTCTCCATTCCATCTTAATCGCTCTCTATCTTTAGATAGTCTACCTTACTAGCCATATAGATTCTTTATTTTACAGAGTCTGTGGTAGTCTACCCTAGAGCAACTCCAAAAGCATGTCTAAAATTAGCTAGCTAAATTAATCTAGCCTCTCCAAATAGAAAAGGTTCGCAGCAGCTTCTCTAAAATTGGATATCTATTTTTTTAACTGGACGCCACGTCATCAGACCAGAATTGAATTGAAACGACATTGCTTTGGAGCATATCGTCGAACATCCTCAAGGCATCCCAATTCACTTGTGTTTCGAACAGTGTACATTGAAATTTATTTAGTGGTGCCCCCAGTCTTCTGAGCAGCAGGAAGAATGGTGATGGTGGGGGAGGATTCATCGGGCACTGAGTTGGATAATCTTCAGCTGCAGTCGTCCCATGTTCCATGAACTCTCTAGATCCCAGGTCCTCTCCTCGAGTGTGAATTGGTTCTAGACATGTTCACAGAAACATCAAGCATGCAAACCGAAGCTTGTGGTGGAGCAGCTCCGCAAGCCAAGGTTTCTAGCCTGTGGATAAGCGGCTGTCAGCCGTTCCGTGCTTCAGGCTTCAGCACAGGACGGCGGTGCATGACATGAGAAGGGGCATGTACGGGGAGCCGTGGAGGGCGGTGGCGCTCGGCAAGGGTGTTGGCGTGGCTAGGATGGCTGTGTCGCGTCACATGGCCGCTCGGTGCGGTCGCAGGCTGGGAGTTTCGCCGGAGTGTTGCTGTCACTTTTCACGAAACAGAAGACTAGTGCGCGAGAAGAGCGAGGTGTGTGTGGGGAGAACACGGATGGCGAGCGATGCCTGCTCGCTTCTTCTCCCGAGCGACAAATGCGGGATAACTAGCTCTGTATTTTAGAGAGCGAGTTGGCGAGGCTGTTGGAGCATGATTTTATCTAAATTTAGCGAAGCTTAATAGGATAGCGAGTTTATTGGAGATGCTCTAGACTCTTCATTTTACAGAGTTGTTGAAGTAATTTAATAGTAACTAAATCACTAAATTTGGTTAGTATTTTTAGAATCTCTTGAAGATGCTCTTACGAGTAGCCAAGTACGGTTATCAAGCCCAAGTGGCATCAACAAGCAAAGCTCCCTTCATCAGATAAAGTTGTGTGAGGAATGGATTTATGACTGGCCACATTTTAGTCAAAATATCTTAAATGTTGAAAACTGCCTCAAAACTCAAAAAGCATACTAAACGTTTTTCAAAAACTTTGAAACATCGAACAAGTGATGCATCCATATTACACAACCGCAAAATCTATATTTCACAAAATATGGGAGAATTAGCCCTAGGACATCATGAAATACGGAAATTAGCTGGTCCACACATCCACTTTCATTATTTGCTGTAAGACACTGCGGTTTTTTGTAATTGGCCCAATAGACACCGCGTTCTGGTTCAAACCGTTACAAAATAGATATAAAATCATATAAGTGCCTGAAAATTATACTATAAAATTGTTTATGCTCTATATGATGAGAACTATATAGTAAAAATTTTGTTTTGCATTAAAATGATCATTTTGCTCCTCTTCATAAATAGACAATGTTAACCATAGTTAATTTATTAATAATATTTGTAGGACACTAAAAATCTGGAAAAAATCACATAATACACACATCACCAAATCATGGCTATGCTAAAAATTACATCTTGAAATAATAAAGTTTATAATGGTATATTTAAAATGACTGAGTTATAGATTTATCTCATGACAAGCTTAATTGATATATTAAAATTTATTATTTTAAGTTATAATTTTTAGCATAGCCATGATTTGGTGATGAGTGCATTTTGTGATTTTTTTTTCAGATTTTTAGTGTCCTACAAATATTATTAACAAATTAACTATGGTTAACTTTGTCTATTTATGAAGAGGAGCAAAATAATCATTTTAGTAGTTCTCACCATCTAGAGCATAGAAGATTTTATAGTATAATTTTCAGGCACTTATATGATTTTATATCTATTTTGTAACGGCTTGAACTGAGATGTGGTGTCCGTTGGACAAATTACACGAAACCGTAGTATCTTATAGCAAATAATAAAAGTGGATGTGTGCACCAGCTAATTTTCGTCTTTCATAATGTCCTAGGGCTAATTCTCGCTAAAAATATATATTAGTTAATATATAAACACAAGACAAACTCCCTATGCAATATCACCGTATCATAAAATTATCTTTCAGACTTTCTGTATACTTTTGAAAAAAAATCAAAAGTTTTCAACATTTCAAGTGTTTGCCCACCAGTCCATTATCCATAGGTCAGGATCGTAACTACGGAGTATTTGACTACTAGTAGAGAGCACAGCTAGTCATTACCATCCCTGTCCCGGCAGTTTCGCCCCCGTATCATCCTTCTATACTCGGCACCGTATCGCACGTATGTCCGCATGTAGAGGCATAGTAGCATTCAGCGACAACAGTTACGAAAACAATTTGCCATCATTCAGCAAAAACCATCCATTGCACATCGGCACAACAAAACAGAATCAGCAAGCTCATGACCGAAATTCAAGAGGCCATGTCCTAACTTTGCAACCTCACAAACAAAAGTGGGTTCTTTTGTTTTTTCCCCTTCATTCCTGATTTCAAGTCATTGGAGAAGAATTTATTACGACACAAACCTAAGGAAACTCGCTGGTGTGTTACAGACACGAGGCCCACAAATTATAAACCAAATTGCACGTATGCAGAAAAGGGTGCAATGCCAATTTATAACATCCTTCCATAGGAATTAACATGTAGCAGCCCTGTCGTCCTTAATGATGAGCATGTGCTTCCTCCTTTTTAGGTTTTGTTGCCTGAAAGAGAAAGTGCAACATCAGAAAATTGAATTGAATGATTCCGTAAACAATATGATATTTCATAGGGAATGAAGCGAACACGATCTTTCACAACCACAATATGGCATTCAAGCTTATCTGTAAGCTGGTCCAAAGTAGAGATACAGATGAACTGGAAAAAGAGAAAGGTGTATAGAGAACAGAGAAAGGTGTAATGGGAAGTGAGAATGTCATCTATTTTGGGACAAAATTTGAAACCTATAAGGTCATCTATTTTGGGACGGAGAGAGTACACTTTATCTAAGTGCATAGCAAAAGTTGTGCATCTAGAAAACCCAAAACATCTTATAATTTGCAATGGAAAGAGTAATAAAAATCACAGCATATATTTAAAAGGAAAGTGCAGATATCAGTGAACTGTGAATCAAAGAAACTAATGAATGTGTATGTCAGCCAATTCAAAAGGATCAGTACAAAGATCTACACACAGTGCTGAAAATTATAATGAACCAGCACAACCATCTATCGGATAAGAGGGGTGAAAGGGTATAGAAGTTTTTAACAGGAGACCATTAACATCACACAAGTTTATATGTTTATTTTTGCGTGAATAATCTTTAAAAACATAGACACCAACAGTTTCATATATCAAAAGTTCAAGACTATTATGATCAAAAGTCCAAAACAAAACAGACCATCATCATTTGGAGTTACTTTTATAAATTCGATTTGATATTTATATACCCCAGAATTCCATAAGATATAAGAATTCAGTTACCAGAGTTTTCACCAATCACCACAAAAGAGGAAGCTATAACATAAATTTAGGCCATTCATTCAGTGTGCTTACTGTTCAAGGGCTAACAGACGAATAAAACAAATTGAACCCATAACTAACAGAAGATATGTAGTACTAATCAGAAGAGAATAAATGACTCTTATCTTATCAACAGCATTATACCTAGATAATGGATTTAAATCGATGCATGTTGTAGGTGAAAGTGAAACTAAAATATATGATATCTCAGTATAATAGAGTTTGATGCGTAGTACTCCAAAAGGGAGTGTGCATTCATAATAAACAATATCTAGTAACTCAATATAATACATCAAGCATAGAGAAAAGGCATATGCATCACTAGGTAACCCTGAATTTGGACCTATAGGCTATGGGGTTTACCAGCATGTACCAGGCTAAACCAAAACAAACATGGGTACATTTTTCCTCAGTTTGAGAAATATTTAAATCGATATATTTTGGAACTACTAAGGCACACATAAACCTAGCCCAGCTTAACAAAGTACAAACACAACATAAAGCGCATAACATGCAAGAGAGGCAAACTTCACGAACAATTAATGCTGTCTCTAACGACAAATCTATGTTGAACAGTTGCAGAACCAGCAAAATGGCTACAGCAATTCTGTAAGAAACTACAATTATGCCTGCATTAGTTGAAAACCTCAAATTGGTTAGTTACGTCCGCATTAGTCAAAAACAACATCAGTTAACAAACTTGAATCAACATTGAAATGTAAAGTGTGATTCTATCTAATAATTGCAAACATGCTTTAGGGAACTTCAAGAATGTGACAACTCATGACCAAATATATAGAAATACAACTCATCTTCAGGGAAGAAGAATATCATGTGAAGTGCCCACAAACATGCAGAGGAAACAAACAACGGCAAAATAGTTTGTCACGGTCATAAAATAATTGGTTGATGGAACTACGCTATTCTAGAAACAAAAAATATTTTCACAATACCAAGCCTCAGCTTGTTGTTAAATTGAACTCAACGACTAATGCCCCTTCAGTCTATAACTATCCATCCAGACTACGAGCCAGCCTCGAAAGCATTCCACTAAGGGCACTAAGGCCATAGACATAGGTACACCGAAACACGTATAACCACTATGCGTCCAATCAAAGCCTCAGAACTAGATCCGGTTGCTGAACCATGCTAAAGCGTTGCCGAAGTCAAACCATCTATAGCCCTTCACTACCTGATTGAGTCAATTCACAAGACTAGACGTACCTTGAGGATTGAGAGCTTGATGGTCCCGTAGACGACACCGACGCCGAAGGCCGACGCCCTCGCCACCTGCAGAGACAACACGAGGATGCGCGATGAGGGATTCAGATCCGATCCGGAAGCAACAAGTGTAGAATCTTCTGGAAGAACAGGGACTTACAAGGGAGAGGGTGCTGATGCCAGAGTAGGGTCCCGGAGTGAACGGCATGGCGACGGCGGCGAGGGGCACCAGGATCTGAGTCGGCGAGGGTTTGGAGGATTTGGGAGAGGCGAGGGCTTGCGTCGTCTTTGTCGCAGGGGAGGAGAAGAGGAGGTGGTGATGGGCTGGGCCTTATATGGGCCATTGAGGAGAACGCGGCGCGGAGGTGGAGTTCTGCGCCCGTTGGAGTTGAGCTGGTAATAAAGCGGGACCCACGTGTCATCGAGAGAGCTCAAGGCAGCAACATCCACCCGAAGCAAACCTTCACCTTTTTGCTTGAAAAATTTGCCGGATTTTCTTTTCTTGAACTTCTCTGGTACGTATAGATAGGTGAAGCAGACCGAGGCTCTGCAATCTCATCTTTGATTATGGTCATATCTACATGTGGATCTGCCGTGGACATTCGACATGTTCGCTTGATCGTTTTGGTGGCTAATAAGCCGGCTGATTCTGTTTTTAGTTGTTTTATTGTGAGAGAAAAATATTGTTTCGGTGGCTGATAAGCCAAACGAACAGGGTTCTCATTTTTGATTGTGACCGCACAGCGCATCTCATCTTTGGCTGTGATTGACATTCAAATTATAGGTGTTTCAAAAATCTATAGTTCTTGCATCGGGCTTGTGCAGGCCACTAAAATTGGTTGTTTAGACTAAGATTTGTGAGATCGAATCATAATAATTATTTATTGCGATGGACAGAAAGGTAAAATAAAAAAAAGATTTGGCCAGGTGCTCCTTCGTTGTTGCACTAAATAGAGCGGCGCTACAAAAACTACTTTGTCGTGCTAGTTAAGCAGCTTTTGCCGCGCCAATGCAGCAGACGTGTTCTCATGCTTACTGCCAATGCAACATGATTCCATAAACTAATTTATGTTGTAGATGTTATGTACTCCATCCGTGCACAAAAGAATACAGTTATAGCATCTGCGAGCCTCTTTGTCAGGTGGTATGCATGAACTCGTATAGTATCGAAAACGAAACGAAATCGGTGTTTTGCATGGCTCGGTTTTGTTTAAAGCCTTGGTTGCATGGCGTACTATTCTTCCTTTCGGTTGTCTACCGCGGTCAAGGAGGGATGATAGTTGAAGTACCGTCATGTATATGATTTGAGGTGTTGTTTGGTTGGACGATTTGAGCCCGCCAACGCTTCACTGTGGGAATGGATTGCATTGTTTGATGTTTGGAAGAATCGGTCAGTAATAGATCGTAGCGTGAATGGATATAGGCTAGTCAACGTCCACTGCCCTGTTGTCACTCGTCACATCCAACCAAGCAAGTCGTGTTAACTCTCGCATTGCCATGTAAGAGTTGGCGCTGGTTTCAGTTCCGATTCACGTTGTCGTTGCCGAATGTAGTATCTAGGCAAGCAATTATCAATTGGGTACAACCAAAAAAAAAACTTGGGCAAAGATGGAATTTCTTCGAAATGATGGTATGCATCGCCGACGGTACTGCTTCCATATCACACCACATCTGATGTAACACTTGAGAAACAGTCACAAGGGCTGCAGAAATCAAGCACTAGTTACCGATCAAAATTTTGTTGCCAAATCCCTCTAGTTTGCTACCAAAACTTGGGCCAACATCTCACATTTGCGTTGCCAAATCTATGTAAAATATTTTTGTCCACTTTTAGCAACTTTTGCTTACGAAAACCTTTGATACGGCAAATTTTGATAGCAAACCATACACTCCAATAAGTTAAGGAAATTTGGAACAGAGAGGCGATGCCTTCAAGGCACTGTGGTCTTCTAGTAAACGCAGGCAAAAAATGCATTTATATCAGATGCGATTCGTTGTCATTGGCAGCGTCAGTTGCCACAGCTGCTACAGAATTGGCGGCATACAAGATTCTCAGCTAAATATTCAGGCTTCAACAGAAACTTCATTGCTGTGTCTACTCGAGGCAACCTTCACCTTCTTCTCCTTGCCCTTTTTACTTGATTTGCTGGATTTTCTCTTCTTGCTTGACTTCTCTGGTACAGGTGAAGCAGGCCGAGGCTCTGCAAGTTCACCGCTCTCCACAAACGAACCATTCATTTCATCTTTGATGCCCGCATCTACATCTGGATCTACCACGGACATTCGCATCAGTGTATAGTCCAACAGAAACGTGCTTCGGACTAGTCTATCGACTCTACTGAAATGCCTCTGCGAATATGGAATAAGGCCCTCAAGGAGCTCACTGATGCCCTTGATCTGCTCATGGGAAGAAGCAAAAGTTTGTCAGACCATGAACACATTCTTAATAAAAGTTAAAACGCCTTAGGAAGAAGGAATTAAAACACCTTAAGAAGAGGGAATTAAAACACCTTATGAAGAGGGAAAATTTATTACCTCCAGGATATCAGTGGGAGAGAAACTCCTCAATAGCCGAAAAAGCACAAACTGTGCAACATGACAGAACTTGGGCTTTGTATTCCATTCACGAATATACTCAAGAAGCACGCGAAGGCCATCCTTTGGAAGACCAAGAAGAGCTTTTTCTATTGGATCCTCTGCATCAGCTCTCCTGCAAACACAGTGATATATAACATCATGTTAATAATTTAAAGCAGCTGATTTCAGTCGAATCAAGAAATAGTACCTGGCAAGCTGTGAGAATAAATCTAGAAGCCTGTGTGGTCTTCTAAGCTCAAATGCAAGTTGTATTGCCTTTGCATAGTCAGAATCTGACACAGCATTTTCCAATTCCTGGCCTCTTATAACTTCTTCCTCCTGCAACAAATGATGAGTTGAGTGAGTGTTGCAGATGCCTGACATAGTGATATAGGCCTGTATAGATCTCTAAACCCAACAAACAGAGGCAAAGATGAATATATCAAGAATATGGTAAACTCACAGATATATCATATGCCAATGATATACAATCCCACATCTTTATACAAGGTTTAACGTCAGGTAAATCATAGATTTTCTTCATATATTACATAAAAGCAAGCACACCTTGTGTGCAATTATATATTATGCTGAAAGTGTAACAGAAGGTTTCACTTGCCTTCTTACGGAAATCTTCCTGCTTATCTTCCATGGTGCAATCATGCCACAGGTTCAGGACAGAATCGGTTCCACCAGTAGCAACCATTTCAGTTTTCATGCCAACAGCCAATGCCCAGACCTGTGGAACAAATAATAATGAATAGAGTCCCCTCCAGCAATGAGACAGAAAAAAAATCTTCCCTGATGAATGGCAATGATATCATACCTTCCCATCATGCTTATCATAAGTAGCAATGCATTCATTTGTCTTGATTGTCCATAACTTCACTAGACCATCACTTCCTAAATTAAGAAACGTCAGAAGAACAGAGTCAACAAGACTCCCTAAAGGCTAAAGATAATAACTTAGATGAACATCTTATTTCCTTATTACCGCAAGAAACAACTTGAGTTCCACGTGAAAGGAAAGAAGCTCGCAGAACACTTGATGTATGACCCTCAAATGTCTTCAAGCATGAGCCATCAGCAACGGACCATATTTTGATTGTTCTATCACCAGAGGATGTCATGACACATTGTTCAACAGGAGAAAACTCAACTGACCAGATTCCTCTTTTGTGTCCCTTAAGGACTATAGAGGACACTAGGTTAGGGAGTTTCCATATGCAAGCAGTTCGGTCCTACAAAATAAAGGTGATAATATATAATGAAAACCACATGATGTAAGACAGATAACAGGATGTGTCACATCAAAAAGAACTGCACCCTCCTTTCCAAATTATAGGTCATTTTAGCTCCGTCCTAACCCAAATTTATAAATTCTGACCAAGTTTTTAGAATATATATATATACCAAAAAAAAGTATCAAGACATATTTCATGGTGGATTTAATGAAAATAATTTAATGTTTTAGATACAGTGAATTTTTCAATAAACATACTCAAAGCTGGAGAAGTTTGACTTAAGGACAAAACCAAAGTGACCTATAATTGGAATGGAGTATCATGCTACAATCTTACCTCAGAACCACTGCAAACAAGGCCATCATTAGGTGAAATTGCCAGAGAATTAATATCTTTATCATGTGCAGCTACAACAGCCTTTGCTTTAAGAGGGACTTCATCCTCAGCATCACCAAGTGCATCGTCCCAGGTCCATACCTTGATGGTTCGATCGCTAACAAAAAGATAGTCTTAATAACAATTTTGCTGTCACTTCAGGCAAACAAAAATCACAGAGAAACTGAAGAGCAAACCTGCTGCCACTAACAAAAAAGTTCTTTGTTTTCTTTGAGAAGGCAACTGAACCAACAGCTCCAAGATGCCCTTTGCCAATGCCAATACAACATTTTCTTTCAGCATCCCATAACCTCACCTATGTACAAAAGGTCACACTGAAAAATAAGAAAAACAGCACAAAAATGCACTCGACAGCAGTGAGGATTATCAAAAGAAACCACAAACAAAATTGTTTTGGTAAGTCAACATAGTTTTCAGGTCTAGACTTCACAACTTACAGTGTTATCCTTGCTCCCAGTTACAACAAGTGTCTTCCCAGAAGCAGAGACACAGGTGTCAATGCAAACAACTATTTCGGTGTGGCCAGCAAGTACATAAGAACATGACATCGACGCAACATCATAAACACGGACCTGAATATGGAGGTAATGCTTTGATAAGTTTCAGGTGCATTAGCCAACAAGAACTGTGCAGACATCGTTTATGAATAACTCACCTGCTCCAAGTTGGTAGCTACAGCAAGATATTGTTCCTCCTCCCCGACAAACTTCAAGTCAAGAATCTCGTCATTATAACCTATTAGTCGTCTATATAGGGACAGTTCAAAGGTCCCATCATCAGTTCTTTTGGCACAATAGAACAAAAACTGCTGATCAGCAGTAACACATAGCAATCCTTGGTCATTTGGCAACATAACAGCAGATGTAAAGCCCCTTCTTGTTTCCTCGTTCTCTGAGTTAACAGTTACATCAGATGTTTGCTGCTCGAATACGCAAAGACAACTGTAGAAGACCAGAAAAGACATTGATTCCATATACTACAAAATATGCAAAGAAAAAAAGAGGATGTAAATGCAAACTAATGTACCTCTCCAAGCACCAGATGCGCACAACCCCACGTTCACCAACTGTAAGAAAATAACTAGCCGCTTTCTCCTTTATATTTGCCAGTTCTATGCCCAAACAAGCCAAGAGCTCACTTCCTGATCCAATGAAGGAAACAGCTTCTATCATTTCATATGTTGGTATTGTCTTCTTTGAGCTGTACTTACGAATATCCCACGCAACTACAATCTGCAGATGTTCCATACATTCAGAATTACCAGTAGCTCCACACAGAAAATGCACACCTCAGTAAGAAAATTCAAGCAAAACAGGTAATCCTAGGACCACCACTTTTTGAGCACAAAGGTCCACATACAAAATGGGAGGAAAATCTTCAACCTATGGCACTTCCAGTAAATTGACTGTTTTGAGCCCCTCCAACTTACTCTATATAGTTATGGAGAACACATGGAAGCCCTAAGAATATAATACCTCCGGTCACAAAAACATATCGTTTAAGACAAAAAATAATTGGTCAAACCTTAAAAACTACAGAAATCAATAGCTATTACATTATTCAGTTTGGAAAATGTAAGTTATATGTGTAGATTTGTAATCAAAATACCTCAAAAATCTCTTCAATTTGAAGGATTTTAAGAATATATTCTAGAAAAAATGGCTGGTCAAAGATAGACATCAAAGACCATGCGTCCATGCCAAGTCAAATTTGTCAAGCATTTTTGACCAGAGGGATTATGAATATATTCCAGTACAAGAGAAGTATCAATGTTTCACTTTAAAAACATATGTAACGATAGCAGAATGGAAGCTCTAGAATACATAACAGACATGAGACCATTCATACCTTATCCCTCCCAGCACTCAGCAATGTCTGTCCATCATCAGACAATGTCAATGAAGTGACTGTCGAAAAATGCTCTTTAAGCACAGCAACACATTTTTTGGTTTCAAGGTTCCACACTCGCACGGTGCCATCTTCACTTCCTGAAAATAACTGGAGATCCAGCGCACAAAGGTTATCTTGGGCTCGTCAAAAGGAAGTGGAATACACTGCATACATGGGGCGAGGGGGAACCAATAAAGCTCAATAAAAAAAATGCAGTGCTCCCAGAACCATTTTCGGTGATCCAGTTAAAAAAAAAGCATAATTTCTTATCTTCAAATTGTCCTCACCAGAAGGCGCTTTGGATCTTTGTGGAACATAATGGTCGTCACAACACCCGTATGACCTCTAAGGAAATGGGTGCAAAATCCACCATCAACATCCCATACACAGACCTTCTTGTCTGCTCCAGCAGTTGCAAGCAAACCACCAGAAGCATGGCATGCCATGGCCATGATAGGACCATCATGTCCCTGTACAGCACAAGTTAAATACATTAGTTTACCTCACATGTCAGTATAATAGCATAGCATTAACATAATGGCATGAACAAATTTTAATTGTAAAAGATGTTAGCCTGTAGGGGTAAAGAATCAATAAACAATCTCTAAGTTAAATAATTAACAAAACAATTAGTATGGCAGGATTAAGATCAAACAATGAAAAATTGAAAGCCATGTGCATGCTCTGAAAGAAATTAGTACATTCAATTGTAACATAACGTTGGTTAGTGGAAATAATAACTGTATCCTTTATCTTTGCACAATTAACCAGAAAAGATAAGAAGGTAACACTAAGACATTACTCCCTCCATCCCAAATTTTAAAGTCATTCCAAGAATCTTGGAGAGTCAAAGCATCTCAAGTTTGACCAAACTTATATGATAATATAAGAACATTTATGGTGTCAACTAAGTATCATGAGATTTTTCATCAATTATATTTTCATAGTATAACTATTTGATGTCATAAATATTTATAATTTTCTCTATAATTTTGATCAAACTTGAGATGCTTTGACTCTTCAAGATTCTTGGAATGACTTATAATTTGGAATGGAGGGAGTACAATACAAAATCCACATTTAATTTAACTTCACACAAATCACAACTTATGAAAAGCAGTGCATGAATTCTGGTATTCTAGAAGTGTGCACTAAAATATTTTTTGTAAGGAAACTACTAGAGTCTCGTAGATTGTAGCAAAACTCTTGAAAAGCTTCTAAAACTTCAATCCATTTAATTTCCCACAGTCACTGTACAATGACCCCTATCCCTACCAACACACTGTAACCAAAATATCGAACGAATAATGTTCCAGGTTGAGGAGCTGAATAGCTTAGAATATGTGCAGTTGACACAAGGATACAAGCTTCCTAAGCCTGTGGCAACTACATTTGAGCTGTCTTTCAAACTGTCAAACCACTACCAGAACTCCGAGATTTTTGTCATGCTGTGAATAAGCTCCGGATTACTTTCTAGCTAGATACATGGCCAGCATCTAGCAACATTCACATAAAATTGCTTTCTCTGTGGCCAAATTCACTAATCCGAGCACAGCAACGTGGATACCAGGAAGCACAACGATACACAGGATAGCTCAATACTCACCTTCCAGCTGCGTATACAAGTTCGGGACGCGAGGTCCCAGACCCTAATAAGCCTGCTGTGGCCCGCGGCGAAGATGAGCCGTGAGTCGGGGGACAGCGCCAGCGCGGTGACGGCCTCCGAGTCGCCGTCGACGGGCTCTCCTATGGCGGAGGCATCCGCGGCGGACACCACGCGCACCTCCCCACCGCATGCGCACGCAAGGAAGGCATCAGCCTCGGCGCCAACCTCGGGGGAGAGCCCAACCGCAAAGGGCCCGCCAGTGTAGAACTGCTGCAGGGAGCGGTCGCAGCGGTACTACACAAGTACACCAAACAATTTTTGCAAAAAGTTAGAAGTTAGTAGGCATCAAATAGCCAAATAATTTGAGGTTACAGTTTGAACTCAGTTAAAAAAATCGAAAACTCGGCTTCCCACAGCAGACAGGAAAGAGAAAAGCGGGTGGGAATACCTGCTGGGCGCTCATCACCGGCGAAGAGGTAGGCAAAGGCCTCACCACCTGGGGTACGGCGGCGGCGGTAGTCCACCCAGTCGTCGCAGACAGAGAGAGCGTAGGGCCGCAGAGACGGCGGCGCCAGTGCAGGTGCGGGGCGCGGCGGCGCCTGGGCGGGAGCGGGGTCCGGGCGGGCGGCTGCGGCACGGAGGGAAAGAGAGGGAGGAGAACAAGAGTCAGTGGGCCACGCCTTGTGGGCTTTTGTTACATATACTAGGGTTACAGGTTATGGGCCGCGCTTGGGGGAACTTTTTCACTGGATGGCTTCCAGCCCGGGTCCTGACGGACGCCCGCGGGGAAAGTTAAAACCAGGGTTTTTCAAACCGGTTACCGGCAAACCGCCCGGAACCGGTTCGGTTTCGGTACCGGTTTGAATTCAAATTTCAAATTTGAAAAAAAAAATCGAAAATGCTGAAAAAATTCCTAAAAATAGTTCATGATTTATAGAGTCGAATGGTGTACAAATTTTTCAAATTGGAGTTCGTTTGCTATTTATTTTGACGTGTACAAGTTTGAAAAAAAAAGAAAAAGGATATTTTTAATTTTTTTTCAAACTTGTACGCGTCAAAATAAATAGAAAACGAACTCCAATTTGAAAAAAATTTGCACCATTCGACTCTATAAATCATGAACTATTTTTAGGAATTTTTTCAGCATTTTCGATTTTTTTTTTCAAATTTGAAATTTGGTTTGGGGCGGAACCGCCCAAACCGGTCGGTAACCGCCCAAATCGGACGGTTACCGGTCCCAAACCGTTTGAACTACGTTGTTTGAATTCAAAATGATTCAAAATGCAAACCGTTCGGTTTGGGGCCGGTTTGGGCGGTTACCGTCGGTAACCGCCAAACCGCCCTGGACCGGTTCCCGGCGACCGGTCGGGATGGTAAACCCTGGTTAAAACCCGCCTCGCTTATGTCCGGCTCCATTCTAGTTCCAGGTACCCAAACCCGCAAACCCGCGGGAGACCCGCCACCTCCGGATCTAAAACACAAGCGTTTCAGTTCTAGACTAAAACGCTGATATCTTTAGGCTTTGTTTGGATGTACATGTATCTTCGTCAAACCACATGTGTTAGAGTGTATTTGAAGTAATATCTACTTCAATCCACTCTAAATCATGTGGTTTGAGGAAGATATATGCACATTCAAACAAAGTCTATGTGGATGATGGTTGAGACGAGATGTTTTTCTTATTAATTTGTTATATAGTCCACAATATGTTTTTTATATATATCTACGAGATTTTTCTGGTTCGCCAACCACTTCATCTCCATCTATTTATGTAAAATATTCTCTGACTATGGTAAAGGTAACTAAAAATATATTAGTTTATTAGCCATTTATTTATTGTAAATCCATAGGCACAATGAAGTAGTTAAAGCCTAGTAATAATATATTAATATGGACACATCAATAAAGACTACATGATTCATGCGTATCGCTCTAGGTTTTTATTGTAAAAAAACGTCCAATTCGGCTCATTTGTGACCTCGAGTCAGCTCATAATCGAGGACAAAAAAAAACATATTATAATCAATAATGAAGTATGGTCAAATTATAAACATGATTTCACCGAAGACCATAAGGAAAGAGCTAATCTAAATCGATATATACAGCGATGTGTACATGTTTGTTCATTGAAAACTTAGCTATTATTGGGAGTCTAGGAGACTAGGACAATGCTAGATTTTAACATCCTGCGGTGTATTGGATCTTAAGAGGCAATAAACCGATGTGCCTGCACTATCCAGTAGGTTTGGCTAGGCTTGTAGTGGATCTTAGGCGTCCCAGCATCAACATGGTAGTATTGCTTGCTAGTGCCTCACAGTAGTAGTGGCATGTTGCTGCCCAGCAAGTAACTATTGTGGGAGAGTGGAGGAGCAAGACATAGAGATGACAATGGAGGGAATACATAAACCTTGAGGGACGGTGCATTGATAGGCGTCTATGTACTACAACAGGTGTTTACCCGTACTATGCTAGTAGTGGATGCACCACCTGAAAATCTCACCATGGATCCACACACCGAGGACGCCACGTGTTTTTACAATGCCTTGCTCATAGGGCTCAACCTCGATTGATGCGGATACCCATCACATGCGTTAGTCTCACACCAATCCTACTGACCTACATGCTATAGGCAACGGATGGAGATGAAGGGAGGCATCAACAACGGTAGATAGACGGGAAGAGAGGGAGGACGAAGTGGAGGTGATGATGCTAAGAAGGGAGTTAGAAAAAAGAGAGATGAGCCTATTATATGTGGGTCCATGCTGGTAGGTGGGTCTAAAATACTTGAAAACCATCAAAACTAAGTTGAAAGGCCAAAATTGAATGGACTAAGAATTGAGATGACAAGTTTCCAAGATTTTATAGTTTGGGGTTAAAAAATGGAAAAAAACACAAGAGTGGATAAAACAAATGATATCAATCCAAATAACATTAATGGAAAAAAAATTAACTTATGAAGTGTATCAGGACTTCTGACGAAAACTTCCGAACATCCAAAACTCCAGAAAGCAGCACAAGTCACTTTACAAAAAATATTATATCTTTTAGCTCCGAACTCTGATTTCAATGATCATGGTCTTCTCAGAAAGTCTATTCATAGGGCTAACAGTTGAAGACAAGCTCTAAGACCAACAAGCGAAATTGTTGTGGCATTTGTTTATATCTCATGTTAACACTCAATTTTTGGTTGCTTTGAGCACCTGAGACTTTCAAATTATTCATATTGCATCTCTCTTAATAATACAACATACATATACTCAAGATAAAAAAGACATGTATATTTCCATCACTTCAATTTTTAATATTTTCATATGTCAATTCTTCTCAAAATATCTTTATAATGGTTTGCAACAATCTTTGTCTCATTCTTTTCGAGAAAATCCACCTTAAGCTTGTAACTTGAACAATTTCAACACATTTGAGTTTAATCCAATAACTTCAAGCCACTTCAATTGTGATAAGTCCTTTAGGATCACCTAGTGCTTCTTCACCTTAACCTTAATCCACGGACGTCAAGTCGTTGTTTTCCCTTCATCTACGCTTAGCATCTCAAAGCCCAACTTAGTACATTCTTTCACTCATCTTCCCCACCTTGATTCATCTTGATTTGCATCAATAATAGGCACACATTGAAATCTCATTTTATTAGCATTCTTCTCGCTTGAACTGGATTGTTTCAATGACGAACTTACTACTCAGCAATTCTTATATTCAATGAACTTGTATGTAGAAGCACGGGGTGGGGGATTGCATTGGTTCAGAAGTGTGTTCAAATCAGAAAAACTCATACAAAGTAAAAAACGGCCCACACATGCGACCCCTCTCAATTTCGTCTCTTGGTATCTTCCTTTTTTTGTCTCTATGTTGTTGACTTCTTTCATTGTCCACTATAGGTTAAAAAAATCTCGGGCAACCTACCGTACAGGATAATGATAATAAACAGGTAAACACATGGGCCAAAATAGATGCAGCCCACAAAATGAAGCGTCTGATTACACTCGACTACACTCTACCGTGCAGAATCGCGTCTGATTTATGGAGGTGGTGAACAGTCAGAAGAGGAAGAAACACAATTAAGTTTGAACTTGCTCATCAGCAATGGCTAGCTGTAAACGTGGTTAAGTTCTCATTCCTGGTTCTGACTTCTGAACCAAGTCCCTACCGGCATTTTCTGACAACATGGATTGTAAACGAGGGCCGGAAGCCTAGAACACGCAGCTGGTGTCGTCTACGGATAACATTCCATTCCTCTCTTGTTATCCGGAACACTGGCTGAGTTCACTGGATTGACATTATCCAATTATATGTCAGTTTTTTTTATATATATCCGCAATTATATGTCAGTTTTTTTTATATATATCCGCAATTATATGTCAGTTAAGCACGTTAACACAGGCGAGGATGCATGACTGTCATGATTCTCTTTAGGGTTTATCTACACTAATTAAGTCAACACTGATTAAATAAAATATATACATATACACTATACTCTTTAGGGAATAACTACCAATCTTTTGCTAAATTAATGATTGTATACGTAGGCACGCATACTTATTTCCTCTAAAAAACTAACTCCATCATAATGTGAACGCCTGTTCTCGGTAACCTACATCCCGCACACATATTGTCCAGCTAACCACCCCCACCCTTCTTTTTTTCGGGGTCCGCTCCAGAAGGCAAACAACATTGCGAGCCTCGCAGCGCAAAGGGTTGACCAAGGGACAGGCCCGGTTTATGCACTCAGTGCTTTGCAAGGAAGCGGACAATCACTCTACTGGGACTGGAATTTTTTACAACTTAGTTCAAGTTTACTCTATAGTATTATACTAGAAACTCTAGGAATTTGGATTCCAGGCCCACAGGGAAATGCTTCCAAATTCTAATACAACTGAACTTAATTCTTGATAACTGCGAAACTCTTTGAATTTGGATTCCAGGACATGTGGGCCTGTTTGGAACGCGGTATTTTTTTCGTTCCTTTTCTTTTTCTTGTGAAAATGAACTGGTTCCTGTAAAATTCATGCGCAATTTCTGTGAAATTCCTACGTTCCAAACATGCCGAAAATGCTTCAAATACAACTGAACTTAATTGTGTAACTGTGTTACACCGCCAGGTAATCCCACCCCTTTATTTGATTTTTAGAAAATAATGGGAAAAAAGTTTCTGATCTCTGCTTACAAAATTTTTAGCTAATTGCTGTACAAAAATAGAACATGAACACAAGTAGATCAAAGTGATTATAAGCAAAATCTATTACTGCTCCTCCATCAGCTCAGGGCGAAAAAGTCCAATACAACAATTTTCCAGAGCTCGACTCGACAACTGAGTTGTTTCATGCATCCTCAGGCTGCAACAATGCCCAAAACATAGTCGGTATTGTTCCCCTGAAGGTAGAATGCATAAACAAAAATAAATCATTTCTTTTTTCAAAAATAACATCATTTTGGTGTACACCATATAGCCCAAAGAAGAGCAGCGGCACCCACTAAGATCGCCTTTCGTTTACTATCCCCAATGACGGTTAACTAAACCCCGAGCATACAAGGTATAGACCTAGGAAGGATTAACCCAATAGCTATGTGGATTATAGTCTTAGCATGTTGGCAGTCCAAAAAAATGTGTTTACTCATTTTCATTTGCAATTGCAGAAGCAACCAGGGTTTTTGTTACCGACCGGTGGCCGGGAACCGCTCGCCGGCGGTTTGTCGGTTACCGTCGGTAACCGCCCAAACCGGTCCCAAACCGAATGAACTACGGGGTTTGAATTCAAATTCCAAACCGTTCGGTTTGTTCGGTTTGGGACTGGTAACCGGTCCTAACCGCCGTGTGGTCTTTTTTTTTTGCTTGAAAAAATCAATTTTTTTGCATGCCCTTTGCGCATAATGATGTAAATAGAACACACAATTCATGAAAAAATAGTATGACACAAATGGCTAACCCCACAATAATATCATAGTGATGCACTAGCCACAAATTCACGACGAAAATAACGTAGTTCACCGTTGCAACAACAAATCGTCCATGGAAATACCTTGTGTCGTAGACATGCGAACATCATGGTCACTGGCGTTGAATATAAGGGAAGATCCCGTTTCGGCACCCTTCCTCATACTCCGCGGTGGACATTAGAGCGATACTGCGCGACTGGAGCCCAGCCTTGTACTCTATCCATGATTGGCCCGTCCAATGAGTTGTGGTCTCCCATTCCTACACTAACATGTTGTAGAAATCCGGGTCTTGCCATTCGTAGACCCATCTAGTGGCCGGCTGCGTGCTGATGTCAGGAACGGGGTAGGTATAACCACCACCGTACGATATATCACTGTATGAGGAAGAGGAGTACTGTGGCGTGTCGTAGCAGTTCGTCGGGTCGTATGAGAATAGAGAAATATACGTAATGACATAGGTCTCCAAGTATATGTACTTACCCCACTTCTTCGTCTCTCTGACCGCACTAACAAAGTACGGATTGTCCGCCTGTCTCCCGGGGATTCCTTCGCGTTCCTTCCCCTCTGCGTCCATGACCCTGTATCAATCCTTGTCTGCTTCAGTCCACCCCTCGTACCGGCTGCCAAGTTGTAGTCATCCACCGCCGCAGGGGTCTGCCTCTGTGAACCAGACCTCCGAAACATCCTCTGCAAAGGATTGCCCACCTGCGAAGCAGTACCACTAGCACTGCCACCTCCACGCTCGTAAGCGCCTCCTCTCCGCTGCACCCCCTCTTGGTACTCATATTCTGCTCTGGACTGATTCATGGCTGCCTACAACTGAGTCTTGTACTCGTCATCGTCAAGAGGGTGGTTGCCCTCCGCTGCAGCAGCCTCTCGTGCAACCCTCTGCCGAGAGCGGTCACTAGTTGCCTGCATAGTTCTGTCGATCTTCTGCTGAAAGTACTCCCGGACTTCTCTGGGCACCTTGCTGCAGTGGATCACCTCCGTCCCGCGCGCAGCCAAATGCTGCTTCAATCGGGAAGCACCACCTCCGGCTTTTTGTGTACGACAGTAGTTGCATCTCCAACCGGGAGCAAGATTCTCACCATGCTCCCATACCACGTCTCTCGGCATCTTCCTGCACAAATGGACAACACAAACAAATCGAACACATGCATCAAATCATACCGCAAATAAACCTAAATCCTAACATACACCTAAATCCTACCTAAATCCTAAATTCTATATCAATAAAATCCTAAATCCTAAATCCTACATACATCTTAAAACAAATCCAACCGCAAATCCTAAATCCCAAACCAAATAAACCTAACTCCTATATACATCCTAAGTCAAATCCTACCTAAATCCTACAATAAATATTTTCTGCATCCTATACTCCATCAATCCTACATCCTATAGCTTGTTATAACTAAATCCTACAACTAAAGCAACTACAAATGCAAGGAAATGAAAAAAAACAAAAAAAAGCTTACCGAGCAAACCCGGGCGGTTACCGTTCGCCCGGTCGGTAACCGCGCGGGGGAGGGAGCCCTGGCGGCGGGGTCGATTACCGACCAAATCTCTCGGTAACCGCCGCCGACCGAACGGTTACCGAGGTTCGGGGGCGGACGCGGGCGGCGCTCGGGCGGATTGGTGCGGGGAGTGGGCGGATAGGGTTTGGGGAGCGGACAGCGCCCCCCCCCCCACGTCGACAACGCCCTTGTAGGAGGCGCCAAGAGCGAATGGGCCGCATGGGCCCTTAACGGGCCGACCGATTTTTTTCTTTTTTTCTTTTTTTTCAAACTTAAACATGTCCAAAAAAATAGCAAACGAACTCCAATTTGAAAAAATTTTACACCATTGGACTCTATAAATCGTGAACTATTTTTAGGAATTTTTTCAGAATTTTTTTTTGAAATTCAAATTTGAAATTTGAATTCAAACCGGTACCGAAACCGAACCGCTCGCCGGCGGTTTGTCGGTAACCGGTCGGTAACCGCGGTTACCGAACGGTTTAGAAAACCCTGGAAGCAACACTTTTGACTCCCATGCAAGTTTTTCTTAGCTAAGTTATCCTTTGTTATAATTACCTCTCTTTGAAGATATCATATGAAGATCTTTATGTGAAAGGGTAACCTGGTTCGTAAGATTATTGTACGTAAATAGATCACGCTTAAAAAATACCATTTCTATGAAATCCTAGGGGAAAAAAAGTCTTTCACATTGTTAAGCTGAATATTAGCGATTGTAGCTACTAGGCCCTCAAGTGAGATCGATGGATTGTTGCTGTGCCTACTGGCCTATTCACATGGCTAGTTGACTAAAACCGGGGGAGTAATGGCAAATTTGCAATAGATGGATGTAAAAATGAGGGAGTTATTAATTTTTGGCAGGCCAGTGCAAACGGAGCAATTTGTACAGAGTGTACGCACGTTCTCTCCCAGGAGCAGCCGTATGCATTCCTCTCTCCTTCCTCGTTGTAAGTCAGCGCCTGCTGTGCCTCTCCCGCCACCGGCCACTTCCTCGTGGTCGTGCCAAGCATATTGGCCTTGTTTGCACCGCTGCGCTGAGCCAGAACATGAGAAACAGGGAGGCGGAACCACCAGATCAGAAAAACAAATCAACATTTCAACCCCAGCATGGCCAAAATACTAATAGCCAACATTCCGATGTCCGCGATGAGCGGAGCGCAGCACGTTAGAGGGTTCTCGACAAGAAAACAGAAAACAAGACACAAGTGAAGTGATCCATGCAGTCCTCGCCGCATGCAGTGCAGCTATAAGTACAGGCTCGCCGCAGCTCGCAAGCTAAACACACCAGGATCTGTATCACTGTCACTGCCCCCACGAGCCTCTACTCTATCATCTCTCGTAGCCATAAGCCATGAGGCTTCATGGATTGTTGCACCGCATCGTCCTTGCCCTGCTCCTCGCCTATGCCGGCGGCAGCATTGCGCCGGCGAGCGCAGGCGGGAGCTGGAAGCTCCTGCAGAGCAGCGTGGGCGTGTCGGGATGCACATGCAGCTGCTGCACAACGACCGCGTCATCCTCTTCGACCGCACCAACTTCGGGCGGTCCAACCTGACGTTCCCGCCGGGGCACCCGTGCCGCGTGAACCCGCAGGACGTGGCGCTCCCCAACGGCGACTGCACCGCGCACTCCGTCGAGTACAGCGTCGCGTCCGACACGTTCCGCGCGCTCTCCATCTTCACCGACACCTGGTGCTCGTCGGGCCACGTCGCGCCCGACGGCACCCTCGTCCAGAACGGCGGGTGGCGGGACGGGACCCGCAAGGTGCGCGTCATGCCCGCGTGCAGCGACGCCACCTGCGACTGGACGGAGAAGTCGAGCCCGGACGACCCGCAGGCGCTCGCCAAGGACCGGTGGTACGCCACCAACCAGAAACTCCCCGACGGCCGCGCGATCGTCGTCGGCGGGCTGAACCAGTTCAACTACGAGTTCCTGCCCAAGTCGGCCGGCGCTCTTGGTACCTTCTTCGAGCTGCCATTTCTGTCACAGACTAACAGCCTGTACCCGTTCGTGCACCTCAACATAGACGGCAACCTCTTCATCTTCGCCAAGAACCGCGCCATCCTGTTCGACTACAAGAATGCCGCCGTCGTCCGGAACTACACCACGCTCGGCGACGGCACGGAGCTGAGGAACAACCCGAACGCGGGCTCGTCGGTGCTGCTGCCACTGAAGCCCAACCCCACGGAGGCCGAGGTCCTGATCTGCGGCGGGACGCCAGCAGGCGCAGCGGGGAGGTTCCCGCCGGCGCTCAAGACGTGCGGGCGGCTCAAGATCACGGACGCGAACCCGTCGTGGGTCATCGAGGAGATGCCGTCGCCAAGGGTGATGGGGGACATGATCCTGCTGCCCAACGGCGAGGTGGCCATCATCAACGGCGCCACGGACGGCTACGGCGGGTGGGAGGCGGCCGACACGCCGTCCATGGCGCCCGTCATCTACCGGCCGGACCTTCCCTTCGTGAGCCGGACGGGCCGGTTCGAGGAGCAGAAGCCGATGGGTACCCAGCGGCCGCGGATGTACCACTCGTCGGCGGTGCTCCTCCGCGACGGCCGCGTGCTCGTGGGCGGCAGCAACCCGCACCAGTACTACAACTTCACCAACGTCAAGTTCCCCACTGACCTTAGCCTCGAGGCCTTCTCGCCGTACTACCTCGACAACGAGGCGCTCCGTCCGTTCATCGTCGACACGTTGCCGCCCAGCAAAGGCGGGCCGGCAACTGTGACGTACAGGGGTTCTCTGAACCTGCTGTGCAGGATCCCCGTCCTCTCCGTGGTGTCGGTCACGATGGTCGCGCCGTCGTTCACGACGCACTCGTTCGCGCAGAACCAGCGGCAGCTGTTCCTCCAGGTGCGGGTGAAGAAGGCACAGCTCAAAGGATCATCACCCAAGGTACATGTACCAGAAGACGTCTACGAGGCTTCCGTGACGATGCCGGCGACGTCGGTGTTGGCGCCACCGGGATACTACATGCTGTTCGTCGTCAATGGGCGCATTCCCAGCCAAGGGATCTGGGTACACATACAGTGACACTTGGGGGTTGCCGAATGATGTTTTTTTTTCTCATTTCATTCGTTGCATTGGCGACGATCCAGTTATATCGGATCTTTGAATTGGTACATGATAAGCCGTAGGAACATGGCTGTACTGGCATTTCTTGGTTCTTATGTATATCATGTAATGTAATCAATTGAAATCAAATGAGATGTTTTCGTTCAAAAGAAATTTCTGAACTTTGTCAGCTTTTTTTCTACTTATTAATTAAAAAAACAGAGCTCTTGACGGTTGTGTTAAAAAAAAACTTAGCTGGTGTAACCCACAGGACCCAACCAACTAACCAAGGTGAACATTACTTAGATCGCGCCGGAGGATACATACATAGGACATGAACTGAAACCTCATTCTGTTTGGGAAATGATGTAACAAGAAAGGGCAGGGCAACACAAAAGCGACTCAAATAAAGCTAACTAGACAATCTTTTGATGAGATTAGTGGGAGTGAGAACAAGCATTTAAGAAAACATTTCTCAATGACAAAATTTATGACACTACTAAATGATAAATATAACATGATTCCATGAACCATACTAATAAAAGCATAAATGGCAGATATTCAACAGCCATCAAATCTTCGCGAAAATTCTAAACTCCATATTCCACAGAGCCAGCCAATCTAATCAATCCAGTTGGCCTTTGGGTGAGTTGGGCCTTTAGGGAGCTCGGCCTTTGGAAGGTTGGGCCGACATCGCCCACAAAGGTGAGAAGGCCTACTATATAAGAAGGGTGCGCCCTTTGGGGAGCTCGGCCTTCGGCCGGGTTGGGCCGACATCGTCCACAGAAGTGAAAAAGCCTATATAAGAAGGGTGTGCCTTCGAAAATGTTGAACAAACCATGCCATGGTGCACATAACCAGCACTGCCTTCGCCTTTTCTGATCTTGGCGACTTAGCGATGGAAGATAATCACTTTCTTAGAGCATATCCAACAGAATTTGTAAAATATACTCTTTAAATCATTATTTAGAGAGTCATTTGAGTAAAAATCGTTTTGTATATCCAGTGGCGGAGCCAGAAATTATATATAGCGAGGGTCGGACAATTAAATACATATATAATATAGATTTAAATATATGTAGAGAGAAAGTAGGATCATACCTAAAACACGAAAATCTCTATTAAATAATTAATTATGCATGTTGTGACAATTTGCATTGAAAAATATAATGATAAGCTGCATAAATGATTGAAGAAACTAACATGTTTCATTTAAATTTTGGTCTGCGCGTCTGAATCGCATAAAAATAGAATTGAACAACTGAATAAAAAACATACACTGCTAACTGCTGCCTGATCGCCTGGATATGAACGTGCAGCCAGCAGACCTATGGTGCAGGGCTCTCAGGGTCTCACGGACAGAATTGCTCATGGATGTACGAGTCGGAGAGCCGGTCAGCGGTCACCGGACGGAGGGCTGGAAGTGTCTGCCTATGCCTTTACACCGGGTGCTCGGGCGGCGGGGCTGGTGTGGCGGCGGTGCAGCGCGTCAGGGAGAATCATCTACACAGTGTGGTCGGTTGGATCGCCCTCCGCGTCTCAGACATCGTTGTATACGTACATGGGCTTGGGCTGCACAAAAGTATTTGTTTTTTCACCAAACATTGGGTGGGGCCATGGCCCCCGCTGGCCCCCCTTGCCTCCGCCACTGTGTATATCTTTATACTTTGGGCGCCACTAGCGCCCGGACGTCTGGCCTGTGAGTTGCGTCCGGACGCCGCTCCCCTTCCTAAACCTGCCTGGCTCACTTCCCAAAACAGTTGCGCTAACGCCCGACGCCCGTGACGCGTCGGGACACCGGGCCCTTCGCACTGAACATCCGAAGTCCACAGCAAAAAATCCTTGGCACGCCCAAGCCCCCATGCGAAGTCGTGCACCGCCACCTCCGAAGATCGCGCACCGCTTGAAGCCACGTGCCTCCGGATAGCCCCCCTTCACGGAGGAGGAGGTAGCAAAAATCAAACAGCTCCTCCGTGCAAAAGCACCTGCTCCAGTTCCAACTCCCCACACGCGAGGATCTGTCGCACTTGCCCCCCCCCCTCCCCCCCCCCCAAAACCTTGCCGGACCACACCTCCGCCCACTGCCGGCTCGCTCTCCCACGGAAACCACCCTGCAAAACAACGAAACAATGTTATTGTAACATAAAAAAAACTCTAATGAAACAAATAACAAATACGAATTGAAACATGAAAAAAATCTATTGGAATAAACCGAAAGTCATCTGTTGCAACAATAAAAAAGCTCTAATAAAACAAACAAAAATACGAATTGAAACATGAAAAAAAAATCTATTGAAACAACCAAAAATCATCTGTTGCAACAATAAAAAACCCACTGCAACAACAAAAGAGTTCTACTGCTACAACATCACTAAACCGCCTATTGCAATAACAAAAAAAAGCCGCTGCAACGACCAAAAAATCATATGTCGCACAAAATCGATAACAACCCACTGCAACATGACGCAGTCAACTACTACAACAACAAGAAAACGCATGTTGCAACAAACCAAAAAACAATTGCGACAACCGAATAATCATCAACATCCATGCATTAGATACAGAGGGGAAATAGGAGGAAGAAGAAGAGGAGAATAAGTCAGAGTGTCGTGTATCTCAGATCCAGAGGGAGGGGGGAGAAGGAGGGGGAGAGCCTAGATCCAAAGTAGGAGGAGGTGGAGGAGGGCGAACTTAGATCCAGACCTACCTACCTCGTCGGGCTGCTGCCGTTGTCGTCATCTCCAGTGAGCGAGCAAGAGTCCGGTCGCTGGGGGCGGGGGCGGGGGGAGGGGCACGGTAGCAATGGAGGTCGTGGAGGAGGAAGGGGGGAAACAGAGGGAAGGAGGGAGCGCCGGCGGCGGTGAGTGGGCAGGGCGGCAGCGAGCTGCGCGCGGCGTGCAACCTCCGTGAAGCCCCTTCGTCGAGCACGTCGCAGCAGAGTGCCTCCGTCAAGTGGGAGGTGAGGGAGGGAGAGAAAATGTGGATGAGGATGAGAGAGAGCGGAGGGAGTGGATGAGGACGACGGAGCGGTCGAGTGGTTTTATTCCTCGTGTGAATCGGCACTGGGGGCGGTGTGCGCGTCCTATCCGTATGTGCCACGTCCGGAAAACGACGGACGCCCGCGTCAGAGTATTACCGTTATACTTTCCAACAGTCTTTCTATATCTCATGCGTAGTCTAAAGAGTCATTTTCGTCTTTTATATTTAGCTAGCGAAAAACCCGGAATGGAAAATAGTTGTATTTGCATAACCATTTAGAAGAGCTGTTGGAGTGTGTTTTTTTAACAAAATCTATATTCCTAATATTTAACAATAATATAGAGAGTCTCTTGTAGATGCTCTTTTAGCATCTCCAAGAGATTAGTCAAATCATTTTCTAAATGTAAATTTGACTATTATTAAAAGAAAAAATATCTCCAACAGACTCTGTATACAACTCTTCAAATTTGATAGCTCTTCATTCCACCTTATTCGCTCTCTATCTTTGGATAGCCTATCTCACTAATCATCTAAACTCTTTATTTTACAGAGTCTGCTGGAGTAATATAGTATTATCTATTTTAGAGAGTAACTAAATCACTAAATTTAGCTAACATTTTTAGCTAATCTCTTATAGATGCCTTGCAGCAAGAAGCAATCGTGCGGCCAATTATATATATATATATATAAGTTTGTGGAAAAAGAAAATCAGACTCTTTGATGGTCAAGCCAAAACCATGAGATCTGCTAGCTCTATATTTGTCCTTTCGATAGTCATCCCACAGACCCACGAATTGACCCTTGGATGGTCGATTCCTTGCTGGAAATTCCAACGACGCGATTCGTGTTCTCCTCGTGAGCTGAGGTTGCAGAAACAATGGCTCTGCTATGCTAAAGAAGTTGCTGCGCATGCTTTCGTCCGTCAGATTATTTCGATGTGGTATCAGTTAATCTGTTTGGAGTCTGAAACATGTAAAGCGACCGGTGCAGTTTATCCGAGAGCTCAGCTCACCAGCACGAAGCGGCATGTTCACTGCAGGGGACTGCAAGAACAGCGCTGCCCTCCCGTGCAGTGTCCCTCAATAATAGTTACTCCTCCATCTCTCTCGCCGACACAGCGGCTGACCACCGCACGTCTGGTCTGATGGATGCATGCATTCCAGGCTGCCGTGTGGTTGTCTGCTTGGTTGAGCCATCAGAGTCTAAATCCTGGCCCAAATCAGAATCTGCAGGTGCTCACGCCGGCCTATGATATGCTCCCAACCCAATACATGCCGAATCCCGCGCGCGAAAGCGACGTCGCACGAGTAGCCTCTCTATCTTTCAGAGATGAATGATGGCCGGATCGGTCTCCGAAGGGCCAATTGGACCCTCTGCTTCAAGATAAGCTCACGGTGATCCTGTGAACTGCCGGGGCAGCCCTAAAGATCTCATCTTTTTTATGTGCTGCTGATACAGTGGCATCCCAGTGTCCTGTTCATCATTGTTTCCTTCAGGGGAGTTCAGATATGTATCAGGAAGCATTTCTTTGCAGAAAAAAAGCTTATTTCTCCCCTGGAAATCTGGAATACATACACGCAGCGTGCTACTCGTGTTTACTGTTTATAGTATACAAAATAGTCAACGAAGAGAGCTGAACTAAGCTGACCGTCGGCTCACCCAAGACCAAATGGAAAGAAAAAACATGTACTGGAATGCGTAATGCAAATTCAGTGTACATTTCGCCATCCGAGAACGAAAATAATTGACCAACTTGTTCCCAAGTCGACAAAACACAGGTGGTGGACCACCATCAGCAGTAGAGAAGTGTAGTGACATGATATACTGAAGCATCAGCAGCTGGTCACCTGTTCCGTTTGGCTGGCGAGCAGACCAGATCGAGGTACAGATATTCATTCTCAAGCAAACCTACTATAGTACTGTACTAGAATTGACAAATAACTAGGGTTTCTTGCCTGGCTTAGCAACTTTGCATGATCGCTAATCCCGTTCGTCAAAGCTCCACGCCTCCACGGCCTCCACTCCACCCAACGCTGTGTCACAATTTACTATAGATCCTTGTATATGATAGATAAGCCTTGGCTTCTAGTGTGCTTTAGTTTGTTACACTTTAGTTGGTAGTCCTTTTCAGTTTTTGGATAATTGTAGTTTGCTTTTGCTTTAGACTAACTTTACTTGTACTGCATTAGGAATATGCTCTTGGAGCAAACTTGTATCCTACGAAAGCTCTGTTGAGCTCCTGTTTATATAAAGGGATACAAAGACTAGAGGCACGAGAAGCCCTAGCAGAAACAATCTTGAGTCCTACTTTACTAACAATTAGTATCGAAGCTCTGGTTGCTAGAGAGCCAAGAACACCACCTTTCCACTCTCCCAGCCATGTCTTCCTCAGCAGAGCGCGCTGCTGCGGCTGCCATCAAGACCAAGGCCGTGGCCATCGAGGATGGTGTATCTCTCACCGGTGAGGGGGCGCAAGGCGGCTCCAACACCCGGGCCGCGCGTCTGCTGGCTGCCAGCGGCGACGATACAGGCGGCGAGGACCGCGCAGGCGCTGCGAGCGGAGATCGCTGCGGAGGAGGAGGAGCAGGTGGAGAAGGATGCCAGGCGCTCTGAAAGCCCGCGCGATCGGAGGGATCGGCGCCGCTCTCAGTCCCCGCGCGACCGCAGGCGAGGCCGCGGCGGCGGGCGCCATGAGCCGCGGGACAGGGTGGTCTACCGCGACTCCGGCAGCAGCACGGCGTGGCCGATGCTGGACAAGACCAACTACCATGAGTGGTCGCAGCTCATGAAATTGCGGATGCAGGCGCGCGACATGTGGGAGGCCGTCGAGGGAGGTCCGGTCCAGTACCGCGACGATCGTCGGGCGCTCGAG
>CM039140.1:66298-92240 GCA_022036555.1 Microstegium vimineum | reverse complement strand
CAGGCTCACCAGCCTCGGCGTCAAGGCCGGCGCCGACGGCGAGATCCGCCGGACCTGCTCCAGCGTCAACGGCTGATATGACGACGAATCGGCCCGGGGACCGACAGACCGGGGACTGCAGAAACTTACCACAGTATGTTGTAGAGCAAGGAAAAGTGAGGTGAGGATGAGATTGATTTCTTTGTTGATGTAGTAGCTGGTGTCGGTGCCGGCTAGCTCGTTCATGGCCGGGCCCGGTGATGCTTCGTTGAGCTAGCGAGGTGTTCTTGTGTAGGTGGCGTCACCGTTTTAGTGAAAAGGAGCGAAAAGGAAATGCATAAACTTGTGTAGATGACGTGTATGACCTGCATCACATGACAGTTTTACGTATGGCCATGGAAACTGTACTTGACCTGATAAATCTGCAAGGCGTTACTAGCAAGCGAAGCGAACGTGCTTACGCGGTTCACTTGGCAGTACAACAATGGCCATTGAAGCTATGGTGAATGCAAGGCAAGGCAGCGAACATGTGGGCTCGACAAGGGGCAGGACGGCATTCAGTTTTCTGTCCGTGTAGAAGAATTACTGCGTACTCCTACTAGTGGTCGTTCGCTCGTACTGTCAGTACTACTACTACTAGTATTGCTAGAATGAATGCGCAAGCACAGATTTACGAGATCAAGCAGCCATAAATCGGCAGGGAAATGGATTGAAGGGGCTGCAGTACCAACCACGTACGGTACCACCTGCATGTCTTGGGACAGAGAGGGCACATGGGTAGCCGGCAGGCGACTGAGAAAGCGTCTCTTCTTCTTCCGCGGGAGGCAGCGGCAACCGGCGATGCACAAGGTCAGCCCACGATCCGTAATTCAACTGGCATAATGTGATCTATGGGCCCTTCACACAGTACCCTATCTGCAGTGCTGTGGGCTCCGGCCTCCGGGGCTGGACGTTGCCGCATAATGGGTCAGAATTCTACTCCCCCCCACCCCCCTCCCAAAAAAAATGCAAGTAAAGTTTGCCAGTATCTTATAAGTTTGATCAATTATAATAAAAAGTATCAATATTTATGATATCTAATAAAGTTTATTAGAATAATTATAAATATATTTTCATAATAGGTTTCTTTGGAACCATAAATATAAATACTATCCGTTAAAATGGTTCAAAACGGTTTATCAACTAATGTCCTAGTTCATCTCAAAGCAACTGGTTTGAATCAAAATGGTTCAAAACTCGAGATCCAATAAAAAAACGTGAGAGGAGGGAGAAGGGAAAAACAAGAACACGAAGAACTTGAACATTCACGAAAAAACAGCACACAACACGATGCCGTGCTCTCTTTTCTTTCGCGGTGTCGGGGCCGAGAACTCGGCACGCGCACGCCGCACGCCACACGCCACTATAGATGGCCATCGTGTCGTGTCATACCGGCCCGTGTCGTGCCTCCTCGGGCCATCGTACGTGACGTGTTGTGTTTGATCCTGCTTCGTGCCTAGCTGTTAGCCCAAGGCACGGCCCGCGGGCCGTTTTGCCGTGTCGGGCCGCCCGTCGTGCCGTGCCGGTCCATGGCCCGTCATGCAATAAGCACTTAAAAATTCTTATAAATGTTCATCATTTTCAGTTTTTCAAATGTGTTCATTGTTTTTAATAGGTCACAACTCAATTATTAGTTATCACAAATCATTTTAACAAGTCATTTTAACCGAATTAACAGTTGAAATCACAATCACCGGGCCGCCCCCGTGCCGCCTCTTAGATCGGATCGTGCCCGTGCCGTGCCACGTGCCTAGGTGACGGCCCAGGCACGGCCCGCCCACCGTGCCGTGCCGTGCCGTGCTCGGGCCGGGCCAAAACACTATGTCATGGGCCGAGCCGTCGTACCTCGTGCCTTATGGCCAAATATACACGCCACGGTGCCTTCGGAGTTCGGACCTTCCTGGTGGTGCACGGGACAGAGAGCAGGGCGTCGCCGATCAGGATTTGGAATGGGCAAATGAACTACAGCGACTTGTTGGGGCTTATACCAGATTTGCCTTACCCAGCTGGTTGTTTGGTTAGTGGCCAGATTTATTTGCTCATAAAGTTTGAACGTGGTGCTGCTGTTGGAGCAGAGTTTAGTAGCGGGATCAGAGGCGGTTGCACATTTAATTTGCTTCAATAAGGGGCACTGCGCCAGAAAGCTTTTTCGTGGCGGTCAAAAATGGTTTATCGCAGCGGGCAATCGCGTCCGGTGCGATGATAAGGCCACGGTAAATTAAGCATTTACCGTGGCGGACGCAGGTGCCCGCTGCGATAAACTTATTAACCGCAGCGGGCACCCTAAGTCGCCCGCTGCGGTTAATTGTATTTATCGCCGCGGTCGTCTTAAGTGATCGCTGCGGTTAATAGATTTATCGCAGCGGACATTTTATAATGCCCGGCACTATTAATTTTTTTATTAAAAAAATAAAAATACAGTTTCAGAATCTAAATTGAATATATACACATTGCATACAATCACCAGAATTCACAGAATTCATAGCAGAGATAAACATCATATATATACATTGAACATCTATACACAGTTTCAAATTCACATACCCAAATATCCATACACAAGCACATATAAGTTGTTGTCATCCACCATATACACAAAAGAACCCTAGGATTACATTTCAAATTCAAATTTCCACTTGGTGTTTGTAATTCGTGGGACGGAGCATGGTGTCCCACTTCCTGAACTTCTCGAACTCAGGTAGAACCGCTAAGTCACCCTCATTGTTGAAGAATTCTTGCCTTTCGAGCACACAGTTCTCTAGTAGGAACTTACAGATGTCCGCCTTGAGTTGCTTGAAAGCAAGTTTGTCTCTTGTAATGCATTCCCAATCGTTGATTCCCGCCTTGAGCTTCTTCCAATTGCTGGTGTACTCCTTGCACTGCCTTAGGTGTGCGCAGGTGTACAAGCCACATGCCTTTGATTCATATGGTTGTTTAGCGCACTGCACGATCGAAATAGAAATGTTAGAACAAAACATATATATGAAAACATGACTGGATCTTTGGAATACTTACGGGGAATTCACGTCGGATCATTAAGTGGTATGAATGTTTCTTCTTGAACTTTTCACTTCTTTGATCCCAACATTGGGGTTCCTTTAGGTATTCCCTGTAAGTACTGTACGAAATGCATTAGTGTTAGTTAGCAACAATTTGAATACGTATGATATAACCGTAAATGATCAATAAGCTAGGTGACTTACGTTTTCAAGTAATCTTCGAAGGCCTTGTACCCTTTTCTATTTACTAACCTCAACGAGTCAAATATTACTACCCTACCATCTTGAGGATAGATGAGAAATGCAACCCAATGTCCATCGACTTGGCCCTTACTACACCATTCAAACAAAATACAGGTTACGACGACAATGTAAGTTTATGATCCTAGCCACTTAGCTCTATGTACAATTTTGCCTTACCCAAAGTGGTAAGCCGCCTTGATACAATGCGGCCCATCCGGGTGAATCTTCTTCATCACTCCATTTATGTACCTTGACAATTTCTTCTTCTCCTCTTTCATATTCTCGTCATATTTTTGTTGCCTCTGCCGCATGGTCAACTTTGGATCCGTTATCTCGTACCCTTTGATGACTCTCTCAGCAATATCCATTGGAGAGAGGTAGAGAATAGGATGTCTCCTTTTGTTGCTTACTATCACCGACGTCCTGCACGGAGAAGTCATCGAGCCATACTAAGTATATAGTTGACCATTAGTATTGTTGAAATCTGTGAAACTGACAATGAGACTTACAGATTGAATAGGGTGACTTGGACAATATCTAGGTCTTCTTCCCTGAATAGATGCCACATGTCGTGGAAGTCTACGAGAAGAGTAATAGTTTCGGGCAAGTGGAAGTACTTCGGGGGAATCTTGATTGTAAAACATGACATCCCGACTTTTGCAGCTTCCATATACCACCTATGAAATCTCCTTGTTTCCCATAGTTCCTCATCTATGAGCTGTGCCTTAGGAATCAAGAACTTCCCACGCTCATAGATGTCAGGACAGTCTTCGTCCTCCCGAAATAGCTGTTGGCTAGTATTTGGAGGCCTAGAGAACGGTTAAGAGAGTTTAGTAAAGGTTACTACCATCCTATAGGATAGAAAATTGAACATGATATTATGCATCACGATACCGTACCTTTCGAATGTAGTAGTGTACGACAGTGATTTGGCGCTCATGTCTGGATCCTTCCTTGGTGGGCTCCTTGGTGCCTCCTCCGTGCCTTGTTGCCTCGCTGGCCCTTCCTTGTCCCCCGTTGGTGCCTCTGCACTTCCCGGTGGGTCCACAGGTGGGTCCCACATAGGTGCCTCTGCATTTCCTAGTTGGTCTGGAGGTGGGTCCGCAAGTGGGTCCGTAGCTGGACTTCTTGATGGATCCACATGTGGACTATTTGGAGGAGGGGTTGAGCTTGTGCCCATGTCCATGCCCTTGTCCCCGCCATCTCCTTCTCCCTTCTCCTCCCCGCGTTCGCCATCACCATCCGGTTTTTCCTTGCCCTTGTCCCCGCCATCGTCCTTGTCACCATCTCCGCTATCATTCAGATCTTCCGGTTCAGGGGGACAAGATCTGACAACTGATGGTTGTGATCCGCCGGTGGTCGGCGTTCCAGTTGGTGTCTCCGGGACGATCTCAACGTCTTCTTGATTCCACAAGATTTCGTTTCCAATTGCTGTTCCTAGAATTCGGTGTCGCTGTAAGCTAGGATGATCCAATTCATAATCTTCATGATTTGGCGCAATTTAGGCGGGGGTCACGACGACATAGTTCTCAGGGATGTCATCTATGTTGAATTCCACAATTTTGTGGACTGGATTTACAACTCCCTCTGCGATAAACATCTTCTTGCCTGACCGTCCGAACGAGATCTGAAGCTGGACATGTAGGATTTGCTTGATGTCTTGTAGCCTCTGCACCAATCGTCTTTCTGGAACTTGAGTCGAAGGCGCAGAAAGACCAGCCTAACGAAACATATGTGACCTGATAGCCACCATTTCAGGGTCGTTGCTGGTGAATGCTGCCTTTATTCCTTTGCTAATCATTTCGGACACGCCTTCCTCGTATCCTTTCTGAAAGATTTCTTTCTTGTACCTTTCCCTTGACCGGTATTTGGTAGAGTCGGTTTGCCATGTCTCAATGGACAACTAGCTCATCTTGGACTGCATTCCACGAATGCGACCACGGTGCTCAGGGGTTCCAAGGACCTCGATCAGCATGTCGTGTCCTCTGCAGACCTCTTTGGTGTCCTTGGATATGGTGGCCTCGATGACAGCCTGCTCCACCGCCTCGAAGTGAGGCTCGTTGAACCTAGTCGCGCCTGGCTTGAGCCTCTTCGGAATACGGGCAAAAATGAAGTCTTTTGCTCTACGATCAACCCCTTCGTAAGCATCGGGAATCCCTGCCTCCGGTCTAGCTTGTTCTTGTGCCCGCCACCGGGGCCTATGACCAGCAAAGCCAATCATGCCCAAGTGGAGGGGATGCTTGTTCTTCTTCGCCAACGCGCTAAACTTGGCGCTCTTTGCCTCTGCTTCTGGTGTACTCCTCATCCTGACGAATTCGTCCCATACGTGCGCCTTCACCATGGTGTATTTGTGTATGGGTGACTTCTCCTTCTTCAGGAAATCCCTAGCAAGCATGGACTTGAAGTTGCGCCACGAACAGGACGCCACATGCAGTGCCCACTCCTTGCATTTGGCCAAGTCAACGCCTTCTGGGTAGGAGAATTTCCTAGTCACCTCACCCCAGACATTCTCCTTGATATCGTCTGGGACTGCATGCCAGGTCCGCCAAGTGATGAGCACCTTCTCCCTGACTATGCAACCCACCTGGTTGCTGAATCGACCGATGACCGCAAGCGGCATCAACGGGTTTCCCTCTGGCCCCACCTCAACAATCATGTGGACATCGTTAGTTAACTCCCTCTGGCGCCTCCCATGTTCCCCCCTCCTCCGTTTCACCCCCTTAGACTTCGCTGAGGATGAGGTCGTTGATGGAGCGAGAGCGGGAGCAGGAGCGGGGCCTTCTTCATCTCTGACCCCTTCTTCAACATTGAATTCCAACCGACGAGGCGAAATTGGGATCTGTTCAGGGGCACTAGCGATAAGTACTTCACACACTGAATTTAACATGCCAAAATACCCCCTAGACCAGGTTTCTACCTCACGCCTGACGCCGGCTGCTGTTCCTTCAACCCGTGCAACTCTTCTTTTATACTCGTATTTGGTCCCTTTCTGTGAATCAGAGTCAGCAACACCCTCAGCCTCTGCATCGTAGTTAGGATCACCGTCCTCCTCTGTACTGAGCTTCTTTGCCCGTGGTGGTGTAATGGTGTCGGGTACAAAGGTAAGGGGTACCCTAAACCCTTCGATAATTTAACGCTTAACATAGCAACCATTTTTAAGACAGGAATCAACCAACCGCTAAAGTCAGCAAAGAAGGGCCCATCACACGAAGGCCCCCTGCACCGGCGATAGCGACCAGTCGTGGGCCGGCCTGCTTCTGGAAAAATGACGGACCAGGGGTCGAACGAACGACCCCTCCGCCTCCACCTCGACGCCGAATGACGGACCAGGGGTCGAACAAACGACCCCTCCACCTCCACCTCGACGCCGAATGACGGACCAGGGGTCGAACGAACGACCCCTCCGCCTCCACTTCGATGCCGAATGACGGACCAGGGGTCGAACGAACGACCCCTCCGCCTCTACCTCGACGCCGAATGACGGACCAGGGGTCGAACGAACGACCCCTGGACGGGAAGCTCGATCAGCCCAACTGCTCCCGGTATGGGTTAAAGGGAATCTGCCTAACGCCATGGGCGCCCACGACCGCAGTCAAATCCATCAACTCATCGCCATGTCCCGGACCTCCGTCGACTGTGCTGCCCCTGTAACCACGTCGCGAGTACGGACCCCGGAGGCACCCCTCGAGACGTGAACAGGACGGTCCTCGACGACGTCTTCAGGGATACGACAAGGCCACGCGGGTCTCGACCCTTCCCCTCGACCGAGGGGCTCGACCCCTACCTCCAACAACTCCAGTATGGGCCCCGTCCCATCCGCCCCGTCCCGCTTCAACTGTGGGACTCGCGCTCGCCTGCGGAAGGACGACCCTGCTGTGCCGCGACGTGCCGTGACGTCTAGTCTACTATCACCGTGCTCCGGAACACCGGAAGGACGGGAAGGCCACGCCGCCACAGTGATCGACGTCCCTTCGCCAACACTATGCCACGGACACGCCTCCCATGCTACAACAGTTTAGGACCCTGTACTCTCGGGCATCCCCTTGGTCTATAAAAGGGGACGCCGAGATAGAAGAGGGGGACGGGACTCTTTTTCGGGCGACTCTGGCTCAAACCCACACTCGCTCGGACACTTCTCACTCAGACATCGGTTCTGATCCTCACATTCCACACACCCCGTTGCTCGGTCGACCCCTCGAGCAACCCATCAACCGCCTAGGATAGCCCTGCTAGCCTCAGGCTTCAGCTCACTCTGAGCGACCCCGTGTAAACCAGCTTGCACCCCCCCTGTACGAGCACTTCGGTGCAAGATAATACAAGTCATCCTCCCCCGCTGGACGTAGGGCCTTCTTTGCCCGAACCAGGATAAATCTTGTGTCCTTCTTGCATCACATCTGGGAGAGAGAGCACGCAATATACAAATTTACTAGCTGGTGGACTTGACCCCCGGGTCATAACACCGACAGTTGGCGCGCCAGGTAGGGGGGCTTTGCGTGTCGATCAACTCCGAACTACTGTCCCAGATGGATTCCACAATCCCATCACTTCCATTCGCCACCATCGTCTGGTTCGGGAGTCTAGAGTTCATGTCCTCGGGCCACGACCACGACATTCTACTCTCAGCTCGTGGTACGGACAGCAGCAGCTCTGGTACGCCGGGGCCAAGGAGGACCAGACAACGGTCCCACCACTCGCGCCTGTCGCCTGCGACCAGGACGGGCGCGATCAACGCTGACGCACTCTTCACCTCGCAGATCCCGAGACGCCGGATGCCGTCCCCCCGGCCTCAGCTGGCGATACAGTCCCTCCCTTCGGGGGCCTGTTTGACCCATGTTTGCAGGACGGGGGCGGGTACCCCACCGAGCTTGACTTTGGCTCTGCCATACCGTCATCTTGGAGTGTCCCCGTGGCCTCTCCGACATACTCGGTCACTCCGCCGCCGCATACCCGTGAAAGTCTCCACCTTGACGGTCAGGCTGACCCCCAGGACGACGTCAACGACGTCGCGGCCACGGATGAAGGAGGAGGGGGCAACGCTACACCAGCGTGAAACGCCGACCCCCCCGAGTCCTGGCAAAGTCGATCCACCTCCGGACGGCCAGATCGCGCAAGTCCGAAAGCTGCTAGCCAAGTTCAAGGAGGAACGCCTGCAGCTCGAGCGAGTCCTCGAGCGAGATCACGAACGGTCACCGGGTGGAGGAGCCCGCGGCCTACCTTGGGAAGTCCATCAGCAGATAGTCGAGGAAGGAGCGAACGAACCCCACTACTACGACCGCGCTAGTCAAAATGTCGTGGCAGCCGCAATGCCGCTTCATGACATGCCAGCGCCATCGACGCCCTAGGAGCAGCGCGTCAGAGACAAGATCCAGGGGCTTCTCCAAACCAAAGTCGTCCAAGAGGTGGAGAGCTCGGCCTCGAGGCGCAGAGGAGCCGCTTCCGAGCGGCAGGGTGCGCCCCCTAGACAAGAGCGAGAGATATCTGCCCACCAAGACAAAGCGCCCCAAGGCGGGGTAGAGCGACGACCAGTTCGAGACCTCATCTTCGACGATCGACCGTCGCGGGAGAACAAACAACGCCGGTACGGCGACGCCGAGGCTCGAGGTTACAGCGCTCACCAGGGTAAGCGCTACGACAGCGACGAAGATCGATGTCGATCTCCAGAGCCACCAGGGCCCCGAGTCTTCGGCAGAACCATCCGGCGAACAGCCTTGCCTGTCCGCTTCCGTCTACCCACCAGCCTGGTCAAGTACAATGGCGAAGCCAAGCCGGAGCTCTGGCTTGCTGATTTCAGGTTGGCATGTCAGCTAGGAGGAGCCGACAATGACCACGTCATCATTCGTCAACTCCCGCTCTTCCTCTCCGACACCGCCCGAAGATGGCTGGAGGAGCTTCCCCCGGACTTGATCCAAGACTGGCCCGACCTGGTCGGGATCTTCAAGGGGAACTTCAAAGGCACTTACGAGCGACCAGGGAACTCTTGGGACCTCCACAGTTGCAAGCAGGAGCCAGGGGTGACCCTCCGTGATTTCACCCGACGATTCTCCAAGCAACGTGCCAGGCTAGCTTACATCTCCGACCGCGACGTCATCTTGGCGTTCGTCGCCGGGACGACCCACCAGGAGTTGGTGCGGGAGCTGGGAAGTAACACCCCCAAGACCGTCAGCGAGCTCATGGACATCGTCATCAACTACGCAGACGGCGAGGAAGCCGTCGACGCGTTCTTCTGCATCGATGCGCGGAACACGAAACAGCTACGTCGTTTCTAGCCTTAGGCCTCAAGGCCTCGTACATTTTCGCATTTATGTATAGATCCTCGCATCTCGAATGAACAGAAAGTCCGCGATCCTAGTGCTTTCATCTTCATTCATGACTCGAGGTAGATTTACTCTACCCCTCGACGCCTCTCTTTCTTCTGCCCCTCGAAGCACGCTTAGCGCAGGGTAGGAAACGCGCTCGAGACCCACAAGGGTCGAGGGGTGCCGAGCCAGGAACTCTCCTACGCCCCAGGCTAAGGTACTCCCACTCGCTCCCCCCGCTCGAGGGCCTCGGGCGTGCGTCCAACAACTGCGCCAAAACATGGAGCATCAAGGATGGTAGAAGTAAGAACG
Organism: Microstegium vimineum; assembly: GCA_022036555.1. NCBI lineage: Eukaryota > Viridiplantae > Streptophyta > Magnoliopsida > Poales > Poaceae > Microstegium > Microstegium vimineum. Next base: position 82,372 of record CM039140.1, on the reverse strand, counting down.
GCTCGAGAGATCACCGCTCGTGGTCGAAAAGGTAGACTCAACCCTGCTCCCGCAGAGTCAAGCCTCCCTCGGGGGCTAACCGGGAATATCCCCTAAGAAAGTCCCGAAAACCGCTTTCACCCCTAAGGCCTCGAAGGCCTCATGCATTTTCCGCACCATGTACACTTATCGCATCATGGATGAATAAAATGTTCTCGAAATACATTCTACATTCGTTCATAACTCTAAGGTAGCCTCGACTCTGCCCCAGCAAAGTCAAGCCTCCCTCGGGGGCTGACAGGGGGGAACCCCCTCCTAAGTCCTCTAAAAACCCGAACGTTTTTTCAAAACTTGGCTTTCCCTATCGATCTTCGCCTCGAGTATGCTTAACGGCTAAGTGAAAAATGCCTCGAACTCCCTAAGGGTCGAGGGTCATCGAGCCGGGGACTCTCCCTACGCCTCAGGGCTACGGTATCCCCACTCGCTCCCCCCTTCCAGGGATACGAGCGTGCGTCGAACACTTAGTCCACAAGCGACGACTCAGGCAAAGAAAAGCAGAGATAGCTCGAGAAATAAAAATAACAAGACGCATCTCGAACAAAATGCATTAAATATAAGAAGCCCTCGGGGGCTTGGCATTGTATCATTACAAAAGCCTAACTATTACATGGACCTTCTTGTCCAGATTTGACTCGCAGGCCTTGGGCTACTCGGCGCCATCTCCGTCCGCCAAAGGGAGCACTTCAGGCTCGAAGAGTTTCGCCAGCTCGCCTCCGGGCACCTCCGCAAGCTCGATTAGCTCATGGCACCTCGCCTCGTTCTCTTCGTCGGTCAGCCTCGGGTCGGTGACGAACCCGCTGGCGACGACGCTGAGGTCGTAGACGTAGCCCGAGCGGACGACGGCAAGCGCCCGCTTCACGCCCATGTGCAGGGCAGCACGGACTTGCTCCGTCACCTCCTACGTCATGGAGTAGAAGCGGCGCAGCAGGGAGTCTCCTCGAGCGTCGCCCTCGACCGACGACTCTGGCTCGACCCCGAGGTCATCGCAGAAGGAGGAGATGGCGCCCTCGAGCCTCTCGTTAAGGCCTGCCTCCACCACGAGAAGGCCCTGAAGACTGGTCAGGTCCTCGTGGGCTCGGGCCTTTTCTACTGCGAGCTCTGCCAAAACAAGCACATAACTCGGTCAAAACCAAAAGAGCAGGAAAAGGGTCGAGACCGGGCAAACTTAGCAACACTTTCAAAAAGCTTACCTTGGGCATGCGCCTCCAGGTTGACCTAGCCCTGCTCGGTCCTCTCGAGTCGGTGGTGGACGTCGACAAGCTCGGCGGCCTGGTCGCCGACTCTAGCCTGGAGGTCCTCGATGACCTTGCCAGCGTCATCGAGGGCTCTCTTCTGGTTGGCCGCCACCACCCCCAGAGAGGCCATCCGGGTCCGAGCCTTCTCCTCCGCGACGCCCAGCGCATCGCGTTCGCGGGAGACGGCATCGACGTCCCCCCAGAGCCCCCGGATGCTCTCAGCCTCCCGGGCCAGCTCCTCCTTCAGCCGGGCGGCCTCCTCCTTCGCCTGGCGCTGGGCCTCCTGGGTATCATCCCGCTGCTTCCCGACCTCGATGACCGACTAGAGGGCGACGTCGATCCTCGATTGCGCCATCTCCTGGGCGGCCCGGGCTGCTTCTTGCACGAGCACCACCCCAACCCTCGCGTGGGCAACCTCGGCCTTGGCCTCCTCTCGCGCGGTTGCCGCCTCGGCTCTTGCCTGGGCGGCCTCACCCTCCACCTTCTCTAGCGAAGCACGGAGGGCGGGGAGCTGCTCCTGCGTCCGGAGGATGAACTGGGACTTGTCGTACGACCTCGCCCTCAATGTCTGACAAGGATGAAAAGGAGATCATCAGAAAAGAACAGACAGGCAATCTGAGCAAAATCAAAGGAAGAACGAAACCCACCTCCTTCCCCCGATGCAGGTCCACGGTAGCAACCCGCGGCCAGCCGCACCGAGTGCTCAAAACAGGCCGGAAACTCCTCCAGGTGCTCCCACTCCCCGAGCTCGGCCTGGTCGTCGAGCTTGAGGAAGGTGTGCCCGGGGTCTCGAGGGTCGGCCAGCTCGAGGATTCCTGTCCCCAAAAACCCGCTCCAGCGGTCGATCCTTCCTGGACCTCCCGCATGACGCCCCGGCGCATCTCAGCGCTACCCCCGTGGCGTGCCACCTTCTCCCCCAAGCAAGGAAGGGAGAAGCCCCTCGGAGCTGGGCTCTCCCGACCTCGGAGCCACCCTGCGGAGGAGTCGTCGGTCCCTCCGAGCCATCGCCCCTGGGCAGGGGAAGTTCCGGCCGGGAAGAACAACCCTGTATGGTGAAAAAGACAAAACGATTAGTACCTAGCGCCGCAGACCCACTACGGGTCGACTAAGTCAGAGGACGAATTACCTCGAGACGACGATCTGCTCGACCTCGAAGCGAGGCTGAGCCGACCCCGGTTCTGACGAAGGGGCCCCCACAGGGGCCATCTCCCCCGGGCCCACTAGCTCGGCCACCATCTCGGCCACCTCCTCCGCGGTGGGCTCCTCCACCGGCGACCTCAACTCCAGTACGGCAGCAGCAGCACCCCCCGCGCTCACGCTGCTGGTGCGCCTCCAACAAAAGTGAGGCTCTCGGGCCACCCCCCGGCGTCAGGCGAGCCGGGGTCTCCTCCTTGTCGGCGGAGGCCACTTTCCACCACCTCCACCTCTGTGGCGGCTTGGGGCTCGACCCCCTCGATCACGACCGCCGTCGGCGTGGGCCCCACGCCTCACTCGACAGGTGGTCGGGCACGACTTCACCCGCCAGTTCGGCGGACCTCGCGGTGCGACGAGCAGACCGTCTCCTCCCCCGCTCGGGCCAATCCTCGGCAGCCTGCGCCACCCTCGCCCCATCGCCTCCCGGGCCCTGGCCGCCCACGCCGCCTTTGGGGTGAGTGTCAAAGGGGACGGGGCAGCGGGACTGGCCTCGCGATCGCCGCGGACTACGGCCTCCGTCCTCAGCCTCTTGGCCGGGGGAGAGGGACGCGTCCTCTGCCGAGCGCTTCGACCTGAAAAAAGAGACCCATGCGCAACGGTAAGCACAGGTCATAAACCAACAAAAAAAAAACGCTTGCCCCACTCGAGCCACTCGATCGACAGAAAAAGCAATTACCCCTTCGGGGTCATGGGGTTCGGCCCACGGACTTCAAAACCGCTCGGGGGCTTGAACGGAACGCGCCGGGAGCCACTCCTCCCCCCGGTCCGCAGCGGGGGTCGAGGCCGCCCTCGGTGCTGTCTCCTGGGCAGGGGCCGACGATGACCCCGTCGTCCCCCTGCTAGCTTCCTCCTGCGCCGACGGGCCCGACACCCGTGCGCTCGACCGCGTCTGCCGCGACACTTCACCTTGAGGAGCCACGGGGCGCTCCCCCCGCGGCTCGGACCTCGCCAGTAGGGGCCGACCTCGACGTCGCCCCTCTCCTCCTCCGGTTCCAACGGGCCGCCCTCTGCTGTTTGGGCGCCGCTTGTTCCTCCTCGAGCCCTCCCTGCGGCTCGGCCCTCCCCTCGCTGCTCTCCTCCTTGTCCTCGTCCTCCTCCGAGGGCGACTCCTCCTCAGAAAGGCCGGCCCGCTCTTGTCGGGCCCGACGTTGCTCCCTCTCCTGCTTCTCTCGGGCCCTCTTGCCCTTGTCCTTCTTAGCCTTGGTCCTTAGCCTTCTTGTCCTGCTCGGTTTGAAGGCGTCTCCGCCTGGGATGTGCCCTGCTCATCCTTCACCGGCGGGGAGGCGACTTCCGGAAAGACAACGTCCCCCCTGAGGAACACAAGACAGTTAGGATGCAAGCAAAGAAGGTGAACAAGGCAAACCGAGAACACTAACAAAGGAAGAGAATCATTACCAGCTGGACGTTATCGCTGGTCCGGCCTACATGGGGACGTTGGCGACGCTCGTGGACCTCGAACAACGCCCGCGAAGGAGGCACGTACGCGGCGGGCCACCCTCTCGGGGGGTTAGCTCGTCCCCATGAGGAAAAACCCCGTGAGGTCGACGCCCGGGCACATCTCGTCGAGGCGTAGAGGTCGAGCCATCAGCGGCATGACCCGCCGCTGATGGAAACCGACGCGGACGATCGCTGCCGTGAGTCCCTCCTTCTTCGACAGTCGATCGCGTCGAGCAGGTGGGTGAGGCGCGACTGCTTCTTCCTCTCGACGCCATTACCTCCAATGGTCGGGCTTGCGGTTCGATCGTCCTCCGGTGTAGGCGGGGAGCAAGTCGTCGTCATTCCTCATGTAGGAACCACCCGGGAATGCCATCCGAGTGGCTCGACGAGAGCTTCGCCGGGATTCCAGCTGGTCTGTCCGTTGAGGGCGATGTTGCAGCACCCGGCCCTGACTGTCTTGCGGGTTCCGCGGCCGATCGACGCGTGGAATAGGCTCGCCTCAAACAGAATGGAGCCACAACTCCCAGTGCGGCTCGACCCTCTAGGAGTACCCTTCGCACTCGACGGCGAAGACCGCCGCGTGACAGATACCATTAAGGGAAAGGTTGTTGAAGCTAAACGCCCTTGGGGTGGAGGATCCCCCCGAAGAAAACGGTTTGGGAGGGGGCGCCTGCCCCGCACGGGGGGGAAAAATCAAAGCTCACCACATAGCCCTCCGGGGTTTGGGGGTTCCGCGTGCCCTGGGCGGCCCCACCCACCCCGGGGCCGGTCGACGGGGGGGTGTTTGGCCGGAGGAGGCCGGCTCTCCACCAGGTGGGCCCAGCGGGGCGGTCCACCGAAGAGGGGCCAGGCTTCGGGGGGGCCCAGGCTGGTGACCTGGCCATGGGGCAAGGAGGCTGACGCGTTTCGGCATGGGGGGCGGATAGGTACTTTCCCGACCCTCTCCCTCTTTTTCTCTCACGTGCGCAGGTTCGGCTGGGAAGGGCGGTCTAGGAACGGCGGGATGGGGGAAAGGAAGGCAAATGCGGAAAGGGCGGCGGGTTCCTCGCTTTCGGTATTTTAACCGGGAAAGCCAAGGGCGGATCCGAAAAAAAGGAAAGGGTAAATTCCATTTAATGGCCGGGATACCCTCCTCTTTTTCCTGGGTAAGGCGTTCCCACCCCATGTGGGGCCCCCGCACTGCACTTGCCTTGCGTCGGCCACTGTTCGGCCGAACGGAATTCTCTAAAAAGGGTGCGGGGGTTAAGGTTATCTTCGGGGTAAGAAACCAATAAAGGTCGCCCCGCCCCAAAAATTGTAGGCTCAAGGGCTGGTCTACCGGGTTCGAAAAAAATACAAGCCCTCGAGAAACTGAGGTCCGAGGGACCTGGGTTCGGCCCTCCGGTCCCCCCCCAAAAATGTCGTAGGCTCAAGGGTTGGTCTCGAACGGGGGTTTTTGAAAGAAAACCCTCGAGAATGGGTCTGGGAGGACCTGGGTTACGGACTCGGTCCACCCCCAAATCTCGAAAGGGCTCAAGGGCTGGCTCTGAACAGGGTTTCAAACGCCAGCCCTGAGCACCTGAGGTTGAGAGGACTTGGGGTTTTTACAGGACTCCGGTCCACCCTCAAATTCAAGGGGGCAAGGGGGGCCCTCTCAAACAGGGTTCGACAGCCGCCCTCGAGTACTCGGCCCCAACGGGGGGGATCGACAAAGGCACGGTTTAAGTCCCTGTTCAATACAAATACCCCTTCCCCCCTCCGCATTCCCAGGGTAGGATTTCACCTTCGGAGGCTAGCGGTGGTTTGCGAAACCATCCGTCAAATTTGAGGGGGGCGAAAGCTTGGCCCTTACATAGGGTTCAACAGCCGCCCGTGTGTCCCCTGGGGTCAGGGAGGACCATGGTTCCCGGTCTCCGGTCCCCCTAAAATCTCGAGGGGGCGAAGGCGGCCCTAGAACAGGGTCAAGCCCCCTTTCGGTATGCAAAGGTGGGGGATGACCCAGGAGGGCCAGGCGTTTTTGCCCCTAGCTCGAAAAAATCTTACCTCGGGTCCCTTGGGCCCTTTCGAGGCTTAAACCAAGGAAACCAAGGTCCCTCGCCGGGAGGCTTTGACCACCAACTCCATCGAAGGATGGCATTGGTAAGCCTTACGGTTTGCTTAATGGAACGCATCCGGGCTCCTAATCCCCTTTTAAAAAGGGGCCGGGGTTTTTCACGGAAAATTTTTTCCGGAGGGGGGCCTTTTAAGGGGGCAATGCCCGACACCAGTCCCAGGGGGAAATTTGGGCTCGTCCTAAAGGGGGAGCAGATGTCTTCCCCCGCAAAACCGAAAGCAAGGTCCCCGGGGGGAAGGAAATCTATAAAAATAGTAAGGCCCCCCCACGCAAGGGCTCGAGGGCCTGAAAACCCCCGGCACCCTGACGAAAGGGGGGTCGAAAAACACTGGGGCCCCCGGAAAACCCCGATTTTTCCCCCCCCGGTTTTGGGGCCCCCAAAAGCCCCCGGAAGGGCTGGGGGGACCCCAAAGGGGCCCCTGGAAGGAAAATTTGACAGCCGCCCCGAGACCTTCTTTTCGGGGGAAAGGGAAAGTTTTAAATGGAAAAAAAAAATCGCCCCCCGGTAGGGCGCCCCCCAAAACTCCGGGGAACCCTTTAAACCCCCCCAAAAAAATTTTTTTTTAGCCCCGAGGAGTTTTTTAAACCTCCTTGGGGCCTGGGGGGAAAACCCCCCGGGGGTTTTGGAAACCCTTTGGGGCCCCCCCGGTTTTCCCGGGCAAAAGTCCGGGGTTAACCCCCTTACTCCTCCCGAAAAAACCCCAATTTTAGCCCCCAGGGAGGGTTTTAAACCCCCCCTTTTGGGGCCCCCGGGGGCCCCCTGCGGGGTGCGCTCGCGGGGCCCCCCAAAAGGGAATCGAATTTTTTCTAACCGCGGGGGAAAACCCAAAAAAAAAACCCCTTTTGGGGGGTTTCCTTACCCCCCCAAAGGGGGTCGGGGGTACTGTCGGTTTAAAGGGGGGGGTTTTTTAAGGGGGGGTTTCCTTTTTTTAAACCCCCCCCCCTTTTTAATTTTAAAGTTTTAAAAAAGCAAAAATTTTTTTGGGTTTGGAATAAAACCAAAAACCCCAAAGTCAGCAAAGAAGGGCCCCCTCACAGGGGAAAGGGCCCCCTGAAAAGGGGTTTAAGGGGAGGGGGGGCCCCGGGGGGGGTGGGGCCCTGCTTCGGGGGAAAAAATGATGGACCAGGGTAAAAAAAAAGACCCCCCGGCCCCCACCTCGTTTTCCGGGGAAAAGATGGGGCCGGGGTTTTAAAACAAAAAACCCCCCGCCCCAAAATCGCCCCAAATAAAAGGCCAGGGGTCGAAAAAAGCCCCCCGCCTCACCCCCCACCCCAAAAGAGGAAAAGGGGTTTTGAAAAAACCCCCCCCCCCTTTCCCCCCCGACCCCGGAAAGAGGAAGGGGGTGGGAAAGAACGCCCCCCCTGCCTCCACCCTCGAGTGAATGACGGCCGGGGGTGAACGAACGCCCCCTCCGCCTCTACCTCGCCCCCCGAATGGGGGGAAAAGGGGGGGGTGGGAAACGAAACCCCCTTTTGGGGGGGGGAAAAGCTCGACCCCCCAAAAACTACTCCCGGTTTTGGGTTAAAGGGAATCCGCCTACCCCCATGGGCGCCCGAAAGCAGTCCCCCCAAAATCAACTCATCCCCATGTCCCGGCCCTCTTGATTTTGCCCTGCCCTGAAACCCCGTCGGGGTACGGCCCTTTGGGAGGCCCCCTCGAGAGGAAAGGGGGGGGGGGCCCCCGGGGGATGACGTCTTCGGGGCCCGACAAGGCCACGGGGGGTTTTTGACCCTCCCCTCGCCCGGGGGGCCCCCCCACCTCCCTAAAACAACCCCGGGGGGGGGCCCTTTTCCCACCCCGCCCGCCCCCGCTTCTTTTTGGGGGGAACTCGCGCCCCGGGGGGAAGGAGACCTGCTTTTTGCCCCCGAGGGTGCCGGAGTTATTTTTCTTTCCCCTGGGCCCCCGGGGAAACACCAAAAAGGGGGGGGAAAAGGGCCCAACCCCCCTTTTTTTTGGGACGCCCCTTGCCAACACTATCCCCGGGGAAAGCCCCTCTGCTTCAACGTTTAGGCCCCTGTCTCTGGGCACCCTTTTTTGGTCAAAAAAAAGGGGGCCCCCGAAAAGGGGGGGGGGAGGGATCTTTTTCGGGCGACTCGGGGCCCAAAAAACCCCCCACTTGCTGGGGTTTACTTCTCCTCAGACATGGGTTTTTGACCCCCCTTTTTTCCCACACCCGTTGCTCGGTCGCCCCCTCGGGAACCCATAACCGCCTGGGGTAGCCCTGTTAGCCTCAGGCTTCGTCATTGGGGGCCCCCCCTTTAAAAAACCCCGCTTCCCCCCCCGTACGGCCCCGGGGGTTTTGAAATTTTTAAATACAAGTATCCTCCCCCGCTGGTTTTTAGGCCCTTTTTCCCCCAAAAAACCCCGGATAAATCTTGGGCCTTCTTGCATCAAAAACTAGGAGGGGCCCCCCCCAAATTTAAAAATTTTTTTACTAGCGGGGTGACTTGACCCCGGGTAAAACACAAAAAAGGGAACCACTTGGTCTTTTTTCCCCGGGGAAGTAGGTGGAGGGGGGGTTTTGGGTCCCCCATTCGTTTGAAGGGGGTGAAAGGTTTTGTGTGGGGATTTTAAAAATTTGGGGTTTTTTGAAATTTGGGGGGGACAAATATTTTTTAAAATTTTTGAAAACCAGGGGGATTAGTTCATAGGTAAATTGTGTTTTAAAAAGGGGAGCTTAATTGCCCATGACACCCCCGGGAAAAGTTTGCCCCCAAAGGTGGAAAAAAAAAAAAGGGGGGAGGCTTGCTTGAGGGGACCGGGGTTTTTGCAGTGGGAAGGGCAAGGGGTGTTTTTTTTGGGCCCCCGGGGGGGAAAAGATGCAACGGTGAAAGGGAAAAAGTGAGGAAGATCAAAAAAACCAATTGGTCATTTTTTGATGAAAAAAAAGTGGATTTTAATTTGGTGATGGGTTGGGCCCCCTGTGTTGCATAAATATTGGAGATGGAGGGGAAAATGGAATGAAAAAGGCCCCAAATTTTAAAACCTATGGGGTTTTTTTCATTTCCCGGGTGGGGGTTTTGTGTAGAGAAAAATTTGGGTTTTTTTGGGGATAGTTTGCCCGTATTACAAGGGGGCAAACTTTTTTGTTTGGGGGTTTTATCTAGTGTCACTTTAAAAGCGATTAACTTTGCGTTTTTGTATTAGGTTCGGTGGGGGGGGAAAAGACAAGAAAAAATGTTTAAAAAAAATGTTTAAAAAAAGGGAAAAACCCACACTTGCAAAGGGTGGTGATCACATTTGGTTGGCACTGAGAAGCAAAGGAAAAAAAGTGGGGATTTTTTCTCGGCGGGATTTTTAAAAAAAACCCACTCCGGCGTGGGGGGTTGGGCCGGGTTGGGCCCTTTTGGGGGGAAATTGCCCCGGGGGCCCCAAAACCCCCGGCCCCCGGCCGGGGCTTTTTGGGTCCGGACGTTGGTCTGGGGGGCCCCTTTGGGGGGCCCCCGGGCCAATGGTTTTTGCGTGGGTTTGGGGCCCCTTTTTTTTGGCTTTTTTTGTTTTAGCAAACGAGGGGGGGCCCCCACGCTGTTCATCTTTCCCCGGCGGTAAAAACTCCGGAAAAATTTTTGTCCGGATGTTTTTGGCTTGGGGGAAAACTTTTTTCATAGCCCCCGGGGCGGGGGAGGGGGTTGGCCCCGGGTCGGGCCCCGGGGGGATCCGGATGACGGGGGCGCGTTTGGGTAGGGGCCAAGGGCCCCTTTCAAAGGGAAAAGGGGCCGGACGCGTTGTGGAAGGGGTTTCCCGGCCCCCCGTGGGGTGCGTCGGGACCCTTGTGGGAAAACCCCCTTTTTAGGGGGGGAAAAAACCCCGGTTTTTTGGGGTTTTGTGGTGTGTCCCCTTTTTTTCCCCCCTTGGGGCCGGGCCCCCTTTTGGGGGGGGTTTTGGGACCTTTGGCATTTTTGTTCCCTTTTAGGGTGTTTGGGTTTTAAAAACCCCCAAAATAAATCTACTTGATAGTGTTCTTTGTTTTGGGGTTTTAGAGAGGGGGTCTCTAGGGCGTTGTTTTTTAGAGGATGTTCGTGTGGCACTAGGTGTCTTTTTTAAATGTGGGGGTTTTTGTTATTTTTGGAGGTTGCCCCCCCTAAAGGGTTGGGGGCTTGTGGTTTTCCCTCGAAGGGGCGCAAGAAGATTGTCAAAGCCCCCGGGAAAAGGGGGTGCTTGTTGGGGGGTTTTTTGTGTCCCCCCGGGGGATCGCGAAGAGAACTCTAGTTGGGGTTTTTTCTTTTGGGGTTCCCTTACTTGTGGGTGATTCTTGCGGCGCCCGAGTGAGTGGGCTAGGCTTGTAAACCCCCCCTTTTTTTGGGGGAATACCAAGTGGGGGCCCCAACAAGGGGGGGAAAAAAAAATTTGGGGGGCCCCGTGAACCTGGGAGAAAAACCCCGGGGTCAAACCTTTTATTTCTCTTGGGGGTTTTTTGCATTCCCCAAATCACTATCTTGTATTTATTTCATATATTTTTTCTTTGTGAGTAGTTTTGCTTTGTAACTAGTTTAGTTGTGGGGTTTTTCCCGGGTTTCCTTTTTGCTTGTGTAGCATAGAATTGCTTTTTGGTTTTGGGTAATTGGATTGAGACCCCTTTTTTGTCCCCATTGTTAGTTTGTTTTGAAAAAAAAGTTGAGCTCTCTAGTTAAAATTGTGTAGTCTTGTTTAGGACTTTTGCTGGGGGCTTAGGTGTTTTTGTGCTTTGTTTTTTTGTATGGTAGGAGCTCCCGGGTTTGCTTAGAGTACTAGTTGTTTAGGTTTTGTGTGACCTTGAAACCTTGGGGTTGTTTAGGTGAGCTTTTTAGTTAGCACCTTTTTGGTTTGGGCCCCAAAATTTTTTTTTTTGTGGTGCTTTTAAAAAAATAGATAGAGGGGTTGTCTTGGTAGATGATAGTTTTATTTTCGATTTGTTTCGGGGGTTTTTCCCCCGCACTTTTGTTTTAGAAAAGACTAAAATTTCCCCCCCCCCCCCCCTAGTCCGCCATCTCGACCCTTTCAAAGGGTTTTCCCCCGCGCCCTTTTATGTCAAATTGAGGTAAACCCCTTTCCGGAAAAAGTTTTTTTGATAGTACCCAAAAAAAAGAAGTTGTATAGAGAATATTTTTAAATACAAGAATAACTAGAGTGTGGTTAAAAGTAGTAGATACAAGTAGTATAGTACAAGTTTCAAGTGTTAGGTTTTTTTGTAGAAAATAGTAGAGTACAAGTAGTAGGTAAATAGTATAGTTTTTGTAGTAAAATACAAGTAGTGAAGTAGAAGTAGTAAAGTAAAAAAAAAACCCAGGGAAATAACCCCTTGAAGGGGTATGTAGAGGTAAAGTGTAGAGAAGTAGAAATAGAAGTTGAGGTAGTAGAGGTACAAGTAGTAGGAATTTTTTGTAGTGAAGTTTTTGTTCCCTACAAGTACTAGAAGTAAGTACCCCCCGAAGTAGTAGAAAAAAAAAAAGGGGAAAAAAAGGGCGTTTTATTGTAGTTACAAGTACAAAAAGTACAAGTAAAAGTAGTAGAGTTACAAGTAGGGAAAGGGAAAAAAGGGGGGAGTAGAGGTACAAGTAGTAGGTAAAGTAGTAGGGTAAAGTAGGGAGGGTACAAATGCTAGGGGTACAAGTAGTAGAGTACAAAATAGCTAAAATACAAGTTTGTAGAGTACAAGTAGTTTGAATTACAAGTTGTAGAGTTAAAAAAGGGGGGGGATTTTCAAGTAGGAATTTTTGTACAAGTTTTTAAATAGCAACCCCAAAAAAAAAGGGGAAATTGTATTTGAAGTAGTAAAAACAACACATTGTGGAAAAAAAAAAGTTGGCTCAGATTTTTAAACCCTGGACCCCCCCAGTTTAGGTTGGGGGTATTGATCTAAAAGCCGTTTGCTCAGGGGGATTTTGGGGTTTTTCCCCTCCTTGCATTTTTCCCCTGCCCCCAAAAAAAAATTTTTAAAAAATACAATTTTCCCCATCAAAATTTTTTTTTTTGGCATGCCCCTTTGAAGTAGAAAAGTAAATTTCAAAATCCTTGCATATGCCCCCCCTTAGTAGAAAGTAGTAGAAGTAGTAGAGTACAAGTAGTAGAAGGAGACCCAAAATTTTTTTGCATCATTTAGTTTTGGGGGTTTTTTGCTTTGTGTTTTATCAAAAGAGACCATATAGAATCACAGGGCCCGAAATTTTTAAAAAGGGGGCCCGTAATAGCATCCCCAGGGGGAATTGGGGGATATATGTTCAGTGTATATCAAAAGAAAACCAAGTTAAAAACCTACAGGCCTTTATTTATAAAAATCAAAAAATTTTCAAAGAGAAACACGTTTTAAAAACATCAAGGGAAAAAATTTTTTTGCTCAGGGGTATATCAAAAAAAAAACCACAGTTAAAAACATCAAAAGGCATGAATTCAAAAACAAACCAAGAAATGGAGAACCCAAGGGGGGGGGTTTAAAAAACAAACCCAGGGGATGGGATCAGGGGGGAGAGGAGCACCAAGACCGGGGGGACCCCGGGGGCCCTAAAACCCCCAGGGCACCCCAAAAAACCCCAAAAAAAAAGAGCCCCGGCGACGCTAGGGCCTGAGCACGGCGCGCGCGTTGGGCAAAAGCACCCCGGGGGGGAGGGGAAAAAAAGGCGGGGGGGAGGGAGCCCCCGGGGGGGGGGCAGGGACGAGCTAGGCGGAGAGGGCAAGGGGGCGCTAGGGCAGGGGGGAGCACCCGAGGAGCACCGAGGGGGGGGGCGCTAGGGCACCGCGGCGGGCGTAAAAGGGGGGAAAAACCCGGAGGCGCTTGGGCACGAAGGGGGGCCCCGGGTTTTTTTGGGGACGGGGGACCGGTTGTGGGGTGGGCGAGGACGGGGGCCCAGGGGGGCCTTTTTTCCCCTTTGGGGGGGGCGGGGTTTTTGGGGGGGGGCCCCCTTTTTGGGGGGGGGTGAAGAGAAAGAGTCGTGAAGAAGAAGAACCCGGGGGGTTTAAAATTTGGTTTTTTTTGCCCCGGGGTTTTTTTCCCCGGGGGGATTTTAAGGAGCCCGCGGGGATTAAACCCTTTAAAACCCCGGGGGGCCCCCCCTTTTTTAAAAACCCCCCGGCAGTTTAAAATTTTTAAAACCCCCGCGGGCCCTCTTTCCCCAAGCCCCCCCTGCGGGGAAACCCTCTCCTCTTTTTTTCAAAGGGGTTTTTTTTTAAAATTTCCAAAAATTTTTTTTAAAAAGTTTTTTTTTTTTTCAAAACCCTTTTTTTTAAAATTTTTTTAAAAATTTTTTTTTATTTCCTACAAGCTTTTTAAACCCCTTTTAAAATTTTTTTGTAAAAAAATATTTTTTAAAAATTTTTTTTTTTTTATTGAGGGGGTTTTAAATCATTTTTTTAATTTTTTTCCCTTTTTAATGAAAATCAAATTTTTAAACAAAGCTTCTTTTTCAAAGTTTTACTACTTTTTTTTCATCTCATTTTGGTACTGGCGCTTTCCGGACGACCCCCCCTTTTGGGGGGGGGCCCCGGTTTAGACCCTTTGTTGCAACGATCCCCGACGGTTGACCTTGTTGGTGATGGGTTTTTTAAAAGTTGGAGTTTTTTTTTGTTGTTGTACTGTTTTGGACTTGGACACCATGGGGTCCCACGATCCTTGTTTCCAGACCGCCAGGGTTTTTTTGGTCCCTGGTAGAAAAGAAAGGGGCCCAGCGCGAGTTTGTAGCTGTACCCCCTGATTTCTTTGACCCGGGGGCTTTTAGGTTCATGTTTTTAAACCCAATCTTTTCCCAAAAAAATATTTTCGATTTTAAACCCGATGATTCGAAAGACAGTTAGACGGGGGTTTTTTCCTAGAAAAATCCCTATTTCGTAAACCCTTTTGGTATAGCTTTTTTCTCATGTTTGACCCCCAGACTCCTTTATGAACCGCAAAATTTGTGACGCCGCTTCTTGTCTTGTTTTTTTTTTTGGAAAAACCTTTTCCCCACAGGGGAAAACCTGCCAAGTCATAATGAGTGGGCCCACCTTTGTTAATTTTAAACGGACCCGTATTTCATCGGGCATTTTTTCCGGGGGATGCATTGTTTTTAAAAGGCCCCCTCTTTTTAAACTGTTTGTGAGTTTTTGGACCCTTTCCCCCGGGCATTGCCGTCATGTGCAGGGGTAAAAAATTTTTTTTTGGTGTTTTCAACAAATTTGTCCATGCTAAACCCAAAATAAAGGATGTTTAATGAGTTTTCCCAAAAATTTTGTTTGGTTTTGGGTTTGGGGTTTGATGCCCCTTTTCCCCCTTCCGGCAAAATTTTCCCTGTGCTGACGAACGGGGGGAATTTTTTCCCCCTTTTTTATGAAAATTTTTTTCCCCCGTTGCGGCCCTCTTTTTGGTTTTCCCCTCGATATAGAGCCCTTGGGGAAAAGGGGGGAAAAGGGGCATATTGTTGAGGGGGGGACAGAATGCTCGTAGTCCACATTGGTGAGGTCAGGGGGCCCCCCAATTGCTCAATTTGATCAACCATGTGTTCATTAGGTGGGGTAATGTCAAAGAAAGAAGGGGGAAAGCACTCCAAGTGGAAAAGGGTTCCACGATGAACCCTTAAAGGCAGCAGTTCGGCTTTGCCCATGACCTTCTGTGTGTGCGGTTTTAAAAAAAATACGACATCGAGTGATTACCATCTTATGTACTCGGGGCCGATGCCTGATAAACGATGGGAAGGAACAGTCGCTGCGTGGCAGTCATATGAGTTGAAGCCCAAACCCTTGTGAGGTTTTCTGCAGACGATGCTCTTGGGTTTTAGGAGAAAGGTCGGTACTTGATACCCCCCAAAAATTTGGCATTTGATATTTCTCATCGGTTTAGGTTATAGCAGCACCGGGTGAGGTATGCCCAATGCCCAGGTGTTTAAGATTCATCCGTGATTTGAGACCCTCCTTCGTCTTGTTTTGTGTGGCAATACACCAATCGTGCTTTCGAATAATTTTTCGAGATGCATGCAGTCGTGGCATGGGGTGTGTGTAGTGTTTTCCAGTATGATAGGTAGTTTTAAGAAGATCGACTCCCCTTTTTGAAAGGAAAATGTGGTGTTTCCTCCTCCTCCTCTATCTTGTTTACCCCCTTTCGCTTTTTGTTTGTTTTGTCCCTTCCTCTGAGGCTTTTTTTTCTTGCCAAACTCGAGGATCCATTTTTCCTTTACCTTTCCCCTACACCTTTTTTTTCGGTGTTATGACCGGGGGTCAAAACCACCCGGGTAGTAAATTTGATATTGCGTGCTCCTCTCCCGATGTGTGCAAGAAGAACAAAGATTTTCTGGTTCGGGCACGGGGCCTACATCCAGGGGGTAGGATGGATTGTATTTTCTTGCACCCAAGTGTCATACAGGGGGGGGGGAAAAAGTGTTTTACAGGGGGGGTCGGATGGCTAAGGACTGGGTACCAGGGTATCCTAGGTGGTCGGTTGATTGCTTGAGAGGTGATCAAACAATCGGATGTGTGGTGTGCGAGGGTCAGAGCTGATGTCGAATGCGAATACCCCGTGAGTGTGTTTGTGCGAAAATTCCCCCCTTTTCTTCCCAGCGTCCCCTTTTATAGCCCAAAGGGGGGGGCCTGAGGGGGTCAAAGTTCTAAACTTTGCAGCATGGGAGGCTGTTGTGGCGCCATGCCGACGAAGGGACATCGATACTGTGGCGGCATGACGTTCCATCCTTCGGTGCTCCCGGGGTGGTGATGGTGGATGGCGTTGCTGAAGCGGGCGGGGCGGACGGGACGGGTCCCATACCGGAGTGGTTGGAGGCAGGGGTGAGCCCCCCAGTCGAGGGGGGTCGAGACCCGCGTGGCCTCGTTATCCTGAAGACACAGCGAGGGTTGTCTGTTCATGGCTCGGGGGTGCCTCTGGAGTCCGTACTCGCGACGTGGTTACAGCGGCAGCACGTTGAGGAGACCAGGGGGGCCCTGGGCGATGAGTGGTGGATTTGACCGCGGTAATGGGCGCCCATGGGTTGGGCGGGGGCAGGTGAGGATCGGTCCCCTTTTACCATACGGGGGCAGGTGAGCCGATCGGCTTCCCGGGGGGTGTTCGTTCGACCCCCCCCCCCCTCGTCGCATTGAGGGGTCGAGGCGGAGGCAGATGGGTCGTTTCGTTCGACCCCTTGTCC